>CAUYPK010023723.1:0-46509 GCA_963574355.1 Loris lydekkerianus
GAAGCAGCTTCAAAAATACACTACTGGGACCTGTTTAAACTAAAAAGCTTCTGCACAGCCAAAAACACAGTAAATAAATCAAGTAGACACCCCTCAGAATGGGAGAAGATATTTGCAGGTTATGTCTCCGACAAAGGTTTAATAACCAGACTCCACAAAGAACTCAAATGTATAAGCAAGAAAAGAACAAGTGATCTCATCACAGGCTGGGCAAGGGACTTGAAGAGAAACTTCTCTGAAGAAGACAGGCGCACGGCCTATAGACATATGAAAAAATGCTCATCATCTTTAATCAACAGAGAAATTCACATCAAACTACCTTGAGATACCATCTAACTCCAGTAAGATTAGCCCATATCACAAAATCCCAAGACCAGAGATGTTGGCGTGGATGTGGAGAAAAGGGAACACTTCTACACTGCTGGTGGGAATGCAAATTAATACATTGCTTTTGGAAAGATGTTTGGAGAACACTTAGAGATCTAAAAATAGACCTGCCATTCAATCTTATAATTCCTCTACTAGGTATATACCCAGACGACCAAAAATCACATTATAACAAAGATATTGTTTATGGCAGAATGTTTATTGCAGCCCAATTCATAATTGCTAAGTCATGGAAAAAGCCCAAGTGCCCACCGATCCACGAATTGGATTAATAAACTGTGGTATATGTACACCATGGAATATTATGCACCCGTAAACAAAGATGGAGACTTTACCTTTTTCATGTTGACATGGATGTAGCTGGAACATATTCTTCATAGTAAAGTATCTCAAGAATGGAAGAAAAAGTATCCAATGTACTCAGCCCTACTATGAAACTAATTTATGGCTTTCATAGGAAAGCTATAATCCAGTTATAACCTAAAAATATGGGGAAGGGGGAGAGGGAGGAAAGGGAGGGGGAAGAATGGGCGAAGGGAGGGTGGTTGGTGGGATTACACCTGTGGTGCATCTTACAAGTGTACATGTGAAACTTAGTAAATGTAGAATATAATTGTTTTAACACAATAACTAAGAAAATGCCAGGAAGGCTATGTCAACCAGTGTGATGAAAATGTGTCAAACTGTTTATAAAACCAGTCTATGGTGCCCCATGATCTCATTAATGTACACAGCTATGATTTAATATTAATAAAAAAATAAAAATAAATAAAATGCTAGGATCATAGGTATAAGCCACCATGGCTCAGTGCTGGAATTTTTTTGTTGTTGGTCAGAAGGTGCTTTATTGCATGGAGGGGCTCCAGCATCCTACAGCTCTATCTGGATTTCCTGGAACGCTCCCTTCTCCAGAAGCTTCAGTTTGTACTTGCACTTGAACTTGGCTGTACACTGAGGTTCCGTCATATTCCTCCTCTGGAAGTTCTTGAACCAGTCTTGGGGGATGTTGCCATCTGGCTTCAAGGTCCTGAGTGAGTCAGATAGTTCTGAGCTAACCTGCACATGGATGTCAGGGGCCTGATACTTGAGCAGCCCCAGACTATGGGACTTGTTGCCCTCAGCTAGCCACTGTGCTTGCTGCAGCCTCTTCCGCCAGCTGCAGGGCACTGGCATCATGATTCACGTAGCCAGAGGAGCTCATGGTGCAAGAGCCGAGGAGCTTTCCCTGCCTTGTGATGTGCCCGCAAGCTGGGGACAGCCTTCTTCCACCACCGCTGTTGCCACTGCTGGCCATCTTCTTCTCAGCAGTGGCTAGGCGGGCAGGTGGGGTACAAGCCTCAGCTTCTCTGGCCTCAGGGCCCTCAACTCTCTGGCCTGGCTCCCCCTAGTAGTCAGACTCTCCTTTTGAGATGGATGCCAGCAGCCTCATCACCCCCATAAGATGGATACCGCCTGCCACTGACTTGCGCCAGGGGGCTGTGTAGGATAAAAGATGAAAGGATAAAAAGATGAGAATACCTAACTTTGAAATGATGACAGGCACCATTACCCTTAGATCAGTCTGGATCAGGCTGGAACAGGACAAGATAAGAACAAATGGGCCAAGTACTGTTATAATAAGAGTTAAGGAGCTAAGTGCTGTGACAAATTGTTTTATTTATCCATTAGTTGCTAGATCTGCATTATGTTACCTTATTGTTATCTAACTACCCTTTATGTTGCCTATTGACTAAACTGCCAAAATGCAAGGTTCACTTCTGTAAAAGGGGTCATTGTGACAACATGCTTGCTTTTTGCTTCTTTTGCCAACATTCTTTTTGCTAACTTTTAGCCCACCTGTTTGGCCCATTGACAACTTTCAGACTAGAAAAACCCCAAGGTTAGACCCTTCAATGCTCACTCACTTAGTCTGCTTTAGTCTTTGCTGAGACAGCCCTGCGGTTAATAAAAGACTCCTTTTTGATAATCCATTCCTGGATTGTAGGGCACTTAGGCTGTCTCCAAATTTTGGCGATTATAAATTGAGCTGCAATAAATAGTCTAGTGCAAGTGTCCTTATGATAAAATAATTTTTTTCTTTTTTTTTTCTTGTCAGATGATTATTTTTATTTATTTATTTTTTTTTTATTAAATCATAGCTGTGTACATTAATGTGGTCATGGGGCACCATACACTAGTTTCATAGACCGTTTGACATATTTTCATCACACTGGTTAACATAGCCTTCCTGGTATATGTGCACCATGAAATAGTATTCAGCCATTAAATAAATGAAGACATTACAGCCTTTGTATTTTCCTGGATGGAAGTGGAACACATTATTCTTAGTAAAGCATCACAAGAATGTAGAAGCAGGAATCCTATGAATTTTGATATGAAGACAATTAATAAGATTTAATGACACAGTGGGGGTGGTGGAAGTAGAGAGAAGAGAAAGAAAAAAGGATGGTGGGGTGGGGAAAAGCAAGAGCAGAGAAAGGGTAGGAGGGAGAAGGTTAGTTCTTGGTGTGTGACACAACTTAGGGGAGCAAGACACAATTGTAAGAGGGACTTTACCTAACAAATGCCATAAGTGTAACCTGGTTTCTTGTACCTTCAATGAATCCCTAACAATAAGAAAATAAGTAGTAATAATAAAAACTAAATAAAAATGAAAAAAAAAAAAAGACTCCTTTTTAAATTTCTAATTTGAGTCAGTGGTCCTTATCTCGCCCCATAACATTATTGGAGGCCCCAGTGAGATTCTTGTGTTTTAACCCAGGCTATGACCACTGGTTGTGGCTAGGGCACAAGAGCTGGTTTTCACCTAGCAGGCGGCTGCTGAGAATTTCTCAGCCTCTGGTGAAAGACTGACTCTGTGCCCCTGCCTCAACCTGCCATATTGATTGACTAAATTTGGGCAGTAACAGAGTCATCTGGTCTGGAATTCTTACCCGTAAGTCTGTTTTGGGACCCCTGGAGGCCGGACACAGCTGGCTGGATGCAGCTGGCTGGACACAATCATAGACTGGGATCATCTGATTAGGCTGTTCTGTTCTGGGACACCCAGAGGCTGGACGCAGCCTTAGATTGGGTTGTCTGCAGCCCTTTATTTGGTTGTTCTGGTTTTTGCCGCCGACTGTGCTGGCTCTGGTTTGTGTGTATTTTGTATTATGTGTATGTGTCCAGTTAGACTGTTCTGGTATTAGCAGTCTTCTGGACTGTTCAGATTTGCAGGCTGGTCCTGGTTTTGTGTACTTTGTGCTTTTGTATGTTCTGTGTTTTGCACGAGTGAGAGAGTGAAAGAGTTTGGATGTGATTCCATTGCCCTGAGGCTGCGGAGTCCGAGTGGGCCTCCACCCACGTTTCCATGACTTTATCATACAGCTTAGTGGCGGGCCCCTTGGGGCAACCTGGAACGGGGTTTATACGTCTCCGCCTATGTCATGATAGAATAGAAATGGGGTCGTGCTCTTGCTCAGTCTGGTCTCTAGCTCCTGAGATCAAAGATTCTCCCTGTTTGTCCTCCAAGAATGTTGGGTTTACAGGCTCACCTGGCCTCCAGAAACATTTTGAACAAAAAGGAAAATGGTTTGTGAATCTAGAATCCTGGAAAACTTTTTGGAAAAATCATGGCATCAGTATTTGTGTTTAAACATGAGTATTTTTGTTGTAACTTGAAAAATATTCAACCATTGAAAGATACTTAATTACCACATTTTCTTTGTATATAACAAACTTTGGAAGTTAAACTTTTAAAATATGTCAAGAATTTTATTGTCATCATCATCATTATTACCAAGTTTGGCAGACAAAAGCTCTCACAACAGTTTTGATGTAAAATTTGGAGAATCACAGGATGGAAGTGGCAAGATAAAAAAAAAATAATAAATAATAATAATAAAAATTTAAAACTTGGAGAAATTTACTTACTGTCTTTTCTGGAATTGAGGATCAAATTTTTGTGTTATTGTCTTAGTGAGGGCTACTATAACAAAGTACAATAGACTGGATGGTTTATAAATAGCAGAAATTTATTTCTCACAGTTCTGGAGGTCAAAGTTCGAGATTAGGTGCTGGCATGGTAGGTCTTGATGGAAACTCTTCTGGGGCACATTCTGCTGACTTATGGTGTCCTACCATGGCAGAAAGAGGATAAGAGAGCTCTCTGTGGGGGAAGGGACCCTTTTATAAGGGCACATATCTTATTACTGATGGCTCCATCCTCATGACCCAACCACAGGCTTTACTTCCTTATACCATCATATTGAGGTTAGGATTAAAACACGAATTTTTTTTTTTGGGGGGGCACAAGCATTGAGTCCATTTTTATTACCTAATTTCCATTTAGGGAATGCCAAATATAGTTGAGGTATAGGCCAGGCCAGGTGGCTCACACCACCTGTAATCCTAGCAATCTGGGAGGCCAGAGTGGGTGGATTTCTCGAGCTCAGGATTTCAAGACCAGCCTGAGCAAAAGCCACACTCCGTCTCTACTAAAAGTAGAAAAATTAGGCAGGCATCTATATTCCCACTACCCAGGAGGCTGATCACTTGTGCCCAAGAGTTTGAAGTTGCTGTGAGCTATGATGCCAGGGCACTCTTCCAGGGTGCCAGAATGAGACTCTGCCTCAAACAAACAAATATAGTTTAGGTTCTAAAGATATCTTAATAGTATTATAATTCTGAATTTAGATCCTGAATTTGGAAAAAGGCAAAATCAAGAATAGTTGTTATAGGAGACATGGTATAAGTCATAAAAACAAGAAATATTTACAAGCAACACTGTTAAACCACAATAGATAATATCGAAGATAAACCTGTAATTTTCTCTCTCTCTCTCTCTCTCTCTCTCTCTCTCTCTCTCTCTCTCTCTCACACACACAGTATAAATAACATGTGGACAATTAAATGAAAAGAAAGGTAAACATTCTGGTACAAATATCTTTCTTATAATGTGATTTTTGGTCTTCTGGGTATATACCTTGTAGAAGAATTATAGGATTGAATGGCAGATCTATTTTTAGATCTCTAAGTGTTCTCTAAACATCTTTCCAAAAGGAATGTATTAATTTGCATTCCCACCAGCAGTGTGAAGTGTTCCCTTTTCTCCACATCCACGCCAACATCTCTGGTCTTGGGATTTTATGATATGGGCTAATCTTAACTGGAGTTAGATGATATCTCAAAGTAGTTTTGATTTGCATTTCTCTGATGATTAAGGATGATGAGCATTTTTTTATGTGTCTGTAGGCCATGTGCCTATCTTCTTCAGAGAAGTTTCTCTTCAAGTCCCCTGCTCAGCCTGCAATGGGATCACTTGTTCTTTTCTTGCTTATACGTTTGAGTTCTCTGTGGATTCTGGTTATTAAACCTTTGTTGGAGACATAACCTGCAAATATCTTCTCCCGTTCTGAGGGCTGTCTGCTTGCTTTACTTACTGTGTTCTTGGCTGTGCAGAAGCTTTTTAGTTTGCTCAGGTCCCAGTAGTGTATTTTTAAAGCTGCTTCAATTGCCTGGGGGGTCCTCCTCATAAAATACTCGCCCAGACCGATTTCTTCAAGGGTTTTCCCTGCACTCTCTTCTAGTATTTTTATAGTTTCATGTCTTAAGTTTAAATCTTTAATCTACCCTGTGGCTCTTGTCTGAGTCATGTCCAATCCATGCCTGCCTGACCATCACTCTGGAATTGGGAGCCTGACCTTGTGTTCTCCTAAGCATCCTGGGAAAAACCCAACTTGGGGTAGTTCTTATTTCTTTAGATGGAAGCCTAAGTTCAACACAGCACCACAGAAGGAAATGAATTCAAAGATTTTTCTTATAGGTTTTCGGCCAGGAGAGCAGAATGAGTCTAGAGGGCAGCTCTCTGTTCTTGGCCCATGCAAGGCAGGTATGAAGAGTCAGACAGAAAGAGAGTGGCTGGAAGCTAGGACTGGATATGAGGGATTAGGGTGTCAACCCAAGTTTGTGAGCAAAGGCCTGGGTGGTCCATTTAAATAAAGCTGGTGGCAGGAAAGTGGGGAGCTCAGTCTGCGAGGCAGAAGACATGCTTTTAAGTTCCTATTTCTGGCCACTGGTTTGAGCCATTTGGGTTTGGTAGAGAAGTGGAAATTGTGTCAATTACTGAGCCCTGCTTCTGCTATGAGAAAATTAAACATGTATTCAAAATAGATGCTGAGGCAACACAAGATTATAAGAATTCGCTATCCTGAAAAACTTTCTCTAACATTTCTACATTTTTTCAAAGATGCCTGCTAAGAATAAATACCCTCATTTTTCTATTTGTCTAAGAATATTTTGGTTTTTCTCTAGTTATTTAATAATATTACAGTAGAACCTCCGTAAATTGACCACCCAAGAGACTGTAACAGACTGGTCAACCTACAGAGGTGGTCAGCATAGGGAACTAGGCCTGTTGTACTGATACATACACATGGTGCATGTCTAGTCTATGAAAAGTAGGTCAACTTAAGGCGATGGACAATGATGGAGGTTCTTTTAAGGATAGGACTTGGGATTGACAGTTTTTTCCTTCCAGTGATTGCAACATATCACTCCATTATATACTTTTCTTGAATGATTTCTGATGAGAGGTCTGCTATAATTCTTATTTTTGTTTCTTTATAAGTAATATGTCTTTATCCTCAGGTTGCAAGATTTTTTCCTTCTTTGTTTATTAACAATTTAAAAATAATATGCGTATTTGTTCCTCCCATGTTCACCAGGCTCCAAACCTATGCTCTGAAATTCTGTAATCTGTGATTTGATGACTTGTTGTGAATTGTGGAAAATTCTTAGCTGTTCTTTTACAAGTATTTCTCTCCTTTTCTCTACTTCTCCTAGGATTCTAATTATTCATATAGTAGACTATTTTGTATTGTCTCAGAGCTCCTGGAAGCGCTCACTTTTTTCATTATTTTATGTCTTTGTGTTTCACATTGGGACATTGTTATTGCTTATCCGTGACATCACTGATTCTTTTTTTTTGCAGTTTTTGGCCCTGGGCTGGGTTTGAACCTGCCACCTCCAGCATATGGGGTCGGTGCCATACTCCTTTGAGCCACAGGTGCTGTCCAGATCACTAATTCTTTAGTCAATTTTGTGCACTTGTAAAGTGTACTGATGTATTCATTGGAGATAGTCTTAATCTTTCTTCCTGTGTTTTATTAATTTCTAGCATTTTCATTTGATTCATATCATTATTTCTAGGATAAAAATACCTACCTGATCTTTATGTAGTCTACCTTCACCATAAATCTTTAATACATTAATTATAGTTATTTTAAATTTCTGTCTATTTCCAATATCCATGTTATAATTAAATCTGGTCCTGATAATTGCTTTATCATTTCAAACTTTGCTATTTTTGCATTTTTATATGTTCTGTGATTGATTTTTTCAGAAGCTGGACATATAGGACAGTAAATACTGAAATAAATTTTTTTATGCTTAGATATATGTGTAACTAAACTTATGCTAGGATTTTAGTGTGGAGAATTGTGTTAATCTCCTCAGCAGTTGGGTAATCGACTCTATTTCATAGGCTTTACATTCCTCTAGTTATTACTTCCTATTGCCATAGTTTTTCAGAGGGTTTTTCTCAATGCCTGCTTCCCAGAGAGGATACAGCTCCTCAGCTGCGTCCCACTACGTCCCATTTCCAGAGCTTATAGCCTTGGGTGGGAGTTGGGGAATGCTCTCCCCTGTTCTCATTTAGCCTCATTCTTAAGGAGAAACTGGGCTCCAGAGAATGTGACCTTCACAAGTGCTTGCTTCAGCAGTAGTGTTTGGCCTAACATGTTCCTGTACCTCCCCCAGAGGTAGAACTTTATTTTTTTTCCCTATTTTCTTTCTAACACTGTTTAACAACTCTTGCCCTAAAGTTAAAGTTTTCAAGAAAACATTATAAGAGGAAGTTTGTTATAGATGATATTAATGCTCCTGTCTGCTCTCTATATTTGAGGCGAAACAGGAAGTTTTATCAGTATTTTTAATATATTCATTGGAGAATAAGTGGTATATCATTGTGGTTTCAAGTTATATTTTTTTCTGATGATGTGATATTAAGTATTTTTTAAATGTAGTTATTGGTCATTTATATATTGCCTATGTATAATGAAAGAACTATACACCTAAGTTGTGTTACATGTTAGTTGATTGAGTTGTTTGACTATTTATTGTTGATTTATTGGCGCTCGTTACGTATTTTGGATACAAGTTCTTTGTCAAAAGATGCATTGCAAATACCTTTTCCCTGAAAGTAGTTTGCCATTTCATTCTTTTAATTGCATGTTTTGATGACAAGAAGTTTTTTTCAACATTATTTTTTTATGTTTATGTCCTTAAAAACAATCATTGTGTACTCCAACAACAAAAACATTCTCTTATTTTTTCTGGTGAGTACTTCATAGGTTTAGATTTTATATTTAAGTGTATGGTCTATCTTAAATTAATTTTTATATATAGTATAAGTAAAGGTCAAGATTTAATTGTTTTCTTCAAATATTTATGCAGTTGTTTCCAGCACTGTTGGTTGAAAAATCTATTCCTTCTTCCACTGAATTATGGAGATACCTTCGTTGAAAATCAATCAGGCACATGTGCACTTTTGCTGGTCTTCATATTCTTTCCATCGATATGTCTGCCTATCCTAATGTCAGCATCACACAGATTTAAACAAGAGTAAATAACGTGTCTTTGTCCTTTTTCGAATGGTATATTACAATTGGACTTTTTGTTGTGGTGGTGGTGGCAGAAAACTGTTGGATTCAAAAGATTCATAACCAGAAAATGAAACCAAGAATTTAATCCTTCTGAGACCTTTGCCTTCTTTTCCTTTCTCTTTTCTTTATTTTCTTTCCCCTTTATTTATTTTAGAAATTTAAAATACAATATTAGCTTTTCCTACACATTGTGCAAAATTGCTTTGAAATAGCGATGTAAATGCTCTATGTAAAGTCTAGAGAGTTTTATATATATGTGATGTGAAAAGATAATTCTTATATTCCTAAATGTTTACATGCGTACATGTAAGTTCTGAATTTCAAAAAACGCTTTAAAAGATTTGATTTTTTTTTTATTTCCAATTTTGACTTAAAGACAAGTAGAACAAGGGACAGAAAGCCATCGCAGAAAGGCTGTTGCTTTTCAGTTGAAATGGGGCCTTTTTCCTTCTCATCACCCAACATCTCCATCCATAATCAGGCAAAACTCAATTAGTTATTAATTGATGTGCATTAAAATTCATTAACTCTGCATGTGAGGCCTGGGCTATAATTAACTGTCTTTCTTACCTTTTGTTCTGAAATCTCTTGATAAAAGATCCCATTGCTGATAAGAAGGAGGGAAATAGTTTTCTGTCTATAGTTAGTTAGAAACAAGGTCTCCAGAAAGCTGGGTGACGGAGGGCCTCCCATGTTTGAGCATAGCCAAGCAGCATTCCAAATCCCTAAAAGTTAATTTCCTAGGTCAAACTTATTTTTGACACATTGGAAAAGGGGAAAAACATAGTAACAGTTTTGTTATTCTACAATTTTCTGGTCTTATTAATATACTTGTGCATTTAATTATACTTTGTATATGTCTTTAGCCAAAGCAGAATTTATATTTAAACTTAAGATCTCAAAATATGTTTTCTGAATGGGAAATTTTAAATTAATAATTCTGAAAGTAAACCAGCTTTAAATGAATGTATTAAAATCACTATATATTTTCTTGAAAGACACCTTACAAATGAATGATAAGTCAAATAAATTTTTATCAGACTCAACAAAAGTAAGAATCTTCCTGAAGAGCTTGCCTCTAGCTTCTGAATATCTTATTTGAACAGATTTACAATAACAGCTATTGTAGATCATTAGTATCTGTAACCTGCAAAAATATAAAAAAAATGTAAAATCCTTATGGTCTCAAATGCCTTAAAATTTAGACATGAGAAAAATTATGCTCAAATTTATTTATGATTTTACTCTATTTTTTTCTAGTGGATTTCATTTATGACAGATTAAAAAGAAAGAAAATCATGTCAAATTTCTAAAATTAAAAACCTAAACTTTAAAAATTTAGGGAAAACCAGTAATAAATTATAGTCCGTTTATTTCTGCATTATGCATATTGAACTACTGGGACCCTATGATTTTTTTTTTTTCTTTTTTTGCAGTTTTTGGCCAGGGCTGGGTTTGAACCCACCACCTCCAGCATATGGGACCAGCACCCTACTCCTTGAGCCATAGGCGCCACCCTGAGACCCTATGATTTAAATGACTATTTTAAAGGCAAGATCCAGTAAGAACTGCAGGACACACTTGCCTCTTCCCTAGTTCATAACTAGTTCTCCCCTTGTGTTATGGAATTAACACTCAATTCATGTTTAACTCTAGAAAAGTATCACTAATATTTACATTAATTTGGCCATACTATAGACTTAAGCTCCCAAAAGATAATATCTACATGTGATGCTCATAGACAACATTTATTTTGGTACTTTTATGTTATAGGCAGAGTGCTAAATATTTTACTATCTATGAAATAATTTAACTCTTAGATTAGTCTTGTGATATAGGGTCCTATTTTTATCATATCTCCATTTAAGAGATAAAAACACTAAGGTTCAGGGAGGTTAAGTCACCTGCTAGCTAGAAAGCGAACGTCTATTCATATTCTCTCCTTGGATATGTTCGCCTACCCTAATTCAGAATACTGACATGAAGAGCAGCAAAAGGTATGTGGCTGATTGACTTTCAACAAAGGTATCTCCATAATTCAATAGAAGGAATAGACTGTGCCCCTAACCTCTGCATAGTAACATTTGCATAAAATAATGGCTTACTGTGGTTAAGTGACACACGTGAGCTGTCATCATGTGGCACCCAAAAAATACACAGCAATCATAATGAATGCCCCTCAGGAAGATATTCATTCTACAACTTTAGCTACCCTAGGTAATTTCCCCACGCGTATAAGATATTTTCAAGTGATTGCCTATGGAATTATAAATTCGATAATTTCCTCTTAGGTCTTGCTGCTTTAGGTTCTCACTAGTGCTGGGATGAGAAATGGTCGAACAGCAGAATTCTGTTTATTACCTACATATTTAAAATGTTGAACAATTACTGAGTGAAGTGTCCCCTGCTGGATCCTCCTGCTGTCATTAACCTCTCATGTTAACGGCTCCCAGATTGGGTTCTAGGCCAGGCCGCTTCATGTACATCCTCTCACAGGTGTTTGCACTCAGTCGTGGACTTTGCATGCGTGCATGTGAAGGGTCTGACAAGGAAGGCTGTGAAGGAGAACACGTGCTACGTACTCCGTGACTGAATAACCCTACAGTCACCTTCGAAGCTCTCCCCTTGGGAAGCTATGTACCCCGCAGAGCAATTTTGGAACTCTTTTTGGTGGAATGACCATCAGAGCTGTCATTGTATGAGGTCTGACAATTAAATTTGCAAACTCGCCACTGTGTACCTCCATTGGCAGCACTGTACAAATACGTCGGTAAGGTTTCATAAACTTGGTATATTTGTGACTTGCAGCCGTGTTCGTGTCAATGTGTGGCAGTGTCTTCCTGAGTGTCACTCATTATGGTTGTTGCATGTTTTTGTGTGCCATACTATGACAGTTCTGAGGGTCACTCCAGAAGAGGAATTCCAGTGTTGCTTTGAAGTGTCAGCTAGACTCTGGCGTCAGTGTGTAGCTGCCCAAGGGGAGTACTTTGGAGGTGACTGTAGTGATTTTCCAACTATGAGATATGCAGCACTTTTTCTAGAATGAGTTCGCGACCTTAATTGGCACTTCACACGTAAGTCAAGGAAGATACCAAAATCACAGGAACTGCTGGTAATAAAATGTTCTGGTCCTATGAAGGAGAAAGAGGACCGTGAGGCTGTTTATGTGAAGGGCCTTTCAGTTTATCCAATTAGAAGAAACGTTGATAAACCTGCTTTATCATCAGTGATACTTTTGAGATTGGGTATGGATGTTTTATTGCATGTTCTTTTGCTTCTCAAAGGATTTCTCCTTGCAGAGGCTGCAATGTTAGAAAAGATCGCGAACGTGACACTAATTTAGGTAAGCGTGTGCTTGTTGAGAAGGCCTGTGGGGAACTTGGATTGTTTTGTTTTCAGTTTAAACTGAAGAGAGAGAGTAAGTGGAAATAAGAAGATGGGGCTGAACCTTGCTAAGCTTGTGGCGAGGAGGACGGGGAAGAGTGCACTAAATCTGGTGCCTGCTCGTGCGCTTCAGTTATGTAAATCTCTCAAACCACAGACAGCTCCCTGAATCAAGATTTTGCTGCGTGTATTAAATTCTAACTTGCGTTCTGTTGGGGAATTTTCACATTGGACTGGGATCAATATTTTGATCTGCCAAGAATAATCACTGAAGACAGTGGTGCTTACAGACCTTGTAATTTATTTAAAAATATTAACCCTGCAGTCTCTCCCACTAATATTGTTTCTAAAAACTCCTAAATGATTTTCTAGTAACTGGTAGATCCTATATTAGCAGGCTTGAAGGGAAGAAAAAGGTACTATAGTGGGAGAAAATTTGAGGATGTAAAGCTCAAAAAAGCCTTAATATATACGTGTATATTGTGTGTAACATATATAGTTAAACATGGCATTGTTCTTCTCATTTTCCTAATCATCAGCTTTCTATTACCCCTTCTAATTTCTTCCTCTTTTATTGAGCAGAAAAGAGCAAGCTAATATTAGAATAGTAATTAGAAAAGTGATAAGCGCCATAGTTTCTTATAAATCACTAGAAACACACCCATCTCTTTTTCTTTGATTGCTTTTTGACACTCCACCATTTCTAAAGCTGGAAATTTGAGGACAAGGGAGCGAGGAGGTAGATTTGGTGGCTGAAAGGACAGGGCAAGACTACAGTGTGCCTGAGTCTGGACAGCCCAGGACAGTGTTTTCTGTCCCATCTCTGCAGCTTTTTAGCAGGATAACTTTACCCTCTATTCCCCGGCGAGTTTTGTTGTCTCTAAAAATGATGACAAATCGTTGACTCCTGTTGATCGCCCTTGATTTACTTTGAGACATATTTCATTAAGTACAGTTTTCAAACTGGTAAAGCATATTCTCTCGGAGGAAATTCCAAAAGTTACTCCATTTGGAAGATACCGTGGGCATCGCAGGAAGGCAGGAAAGGGAGAGAGGAAGAGTGGGTGGTGCATTTACTGCGGGGTTCTTTGAGAAATGAGACTGCTGCGAGCACTTGTCACTCTGACAAATCCCTAAGCAGATTTTAGAGCTTCTTAGAGATGTTTAAGAGGCTGTATTATTCAGCAGCTGTGAAGATCACCAACGAGCAGCTGAATGATTCTCTGCTTAAACTGGCATAAGCCCAGTTAGCAGAAAGATGGGGAGTGGGAAAAAACTGTGAGAGAAAAAGAGAGATGTAGTTTTTGCTTCTAGGACTCGGGACTCTTTGGGGGCTATAAGGGCACCCTGTGAAGACAGACGTGAGGTTTAGAGAACGGTGCTCTTCTTATTACTATTTGTAAAGATAAGCAGTCTAAAATGACAGTCTCCTTGTGATGAAAAAAAAAAAAAAAAGGAAATGTTTTTTCAGCCCAGTGAAGCAATGTCATTGTCCAGCATTTTTAAAAAAAGAGACAACCATAAATAATAAATATTGGTTATTCCAAAGTTGAATAATGCAGAGACTACACATTATTGCCTTGGAAGCAGGAAAGTTTTCTTCTTTTTTGAAGTCAGTGATCCCCAAACTCTGTCATTAGTAACAATAATTAAAAGGTGCTTTAAGAGAGAATGGATGGATGATTGCCACTAAGAGGCACATTCTCATTAATTTATTACCGATTTTTAACTTTGCTTCATTAGGACGTGTCTGTTGAAGGCCATTTAGGACTCTGGGGATGTGCCTGCTCTCCACACTGCCTCCACATTGTTCCAGGAGAGAGGATCATTTCTGTTTGTTGTCCTCCGTGGACCTACACAGACAGAGAGGTGGAGGGAACTCCACTGCCTTGTAAATCTTCCAGTCGGGGAAGTGGTCAACCTCTTCAGGATGTTCTTGGCACTGACGAGTATGCCTTTAGGAGTCAGTTCTGCAACAGTCATCAGCCCAGCAAGTCTTAACGCAGTTTGCACGTTATTTATGCTTCTGCATCTGAGGGACGGATGCATAAAGTTCAGGCCTGTCCCAGAACCTGGAACCTGGTCTCAAGCCTTCTGAAGGCACCCAAGGCTTAAACTCTCCGAGTATCTTTTGCTTTCTGTGTCTAACTTATCACATGCTTCATGTTAATCAGCAGTGGGAAGAGGGTGAGCTCTCCAAGACACCTGATCTCGGAGCCCAGCAGCCACTACCACCACACTCCATAACACAGAGTTCAGCCCAGGTTGTTCCCTGAATGAGCTCACTCATCAGGGGACTTGCTTTTCTTATAAAAAGACTCCTGGTGAAGTAAATTATTCCTATTATCTCTCTGCCTTAGGGCTAAACATGCAGATCTGTGTCTCTTGGTTTCCTCCTGGGTATCTCTTGTGATGGGGCTGTAAGGACATAAATTGATCGATCTGGAGATGGGCTTCTGTGAAGGAGAATGGAATTGGGCATTTGCTGGCTGGCTGTGGCATAATTTACGAGAGCTTGTCTTTGTCTCCTATAGAAAAGCAAATGCCATACCAAATGCCCTTGAACTTCATTGGAAAAGATCAACCATTTAGGAGTCTCTGGGGTAAAATTTTCCCCATCGTTACCGTTGCCTTCATTTCTGCAAAGCCTAACACAAAATCTGGTATAAAGTAGACCCAGATTAGATGAACGATTGAATAAAATGTGAATTCAAGTCATGAATGAAATGGGCTTTTCAATTCTTTTCTTCCGTGATAGGAGGTACAGAGAGAGAATGTGACCCGAGATGATGTGAAGCAAACTCCTGTGTAAAAGCTAGAAAATTATATATGCTTTATTTACACAACTGAAGCAACTTATCATTTTCTTTAATTTCACTGAAAGCTTATAAATCTGGATTATGCTTTTAGGAATTTTTAAACAAACCTATTAAAGACAAGAGAACCCTCAAATTGCTGTGGCAAAAATAAATGCAAAAATGAATCCATTATCCAAGACTCATAGAGCACTGTTTGCCAATAATTAACAAATCCAATGGATTTTAAGAACTTAGCTCCCTCTAACAGAGCAGACCATAGGGAAATATCAAAGAAGTGCTAACAGCTGGCTTGTTAATATTCTCAGTCTTTTGCTTCTACAAGAAAAAGCAACTGGGAAAGCACAAAAGCAATTCTACAGTAGTCCTGTTTAAGATAAACTATAAGGAGGGAAAGTGCTGACAGTCAATAGATAGCATAACCTTACTCCAGATCATAAATGTTAATATTGGGTAACTGATACATACAATGTTATCAGCTAGAGAAGTGCTGGTATCTAAGAAACTGATTTTAATTTTGGTTAATACTTTTACTAAGATAAGGACTCAGCCACAGATCCTAACTTGGGGAGGAGCATTTATCTCATTAAGTCACTACTACTTGCCACCTGTTTCAACTCAAACCCGTGTAAATGAGCCCTTCAAATAGCAAAAAGACCATGAAGAATGCAATCTTCCCCTTGCCCTCAGGGTTTACTTTTTATGTCTTTGGTTATTTTTAACCACCATGAATGTATCTGAACACGTAAAAATAAGTGCTAAGCCTGTCAAAAGAAAACAGCCATCCTATTTCTTAGATTCCCTCCGGCCTTGCTCAACTGCTCAACCACTCAAGTCAGGTCTTGACTCTTAGACACGAAAGGTCCCTGGCCACATTTATTGCACGTGGCCTTGATCATAACACTCATCATAGTATGTTTCCGGGGTGCTCAGACAGCACATGTCTCTGCACAGTTCTAGTCTTTTCAGTGTTCAGTGGCGCGCCCGGCATGTGGTAGATATTCCATTCATATTTGTTCAATAAATAAATAATGGATGCAAAGCTCAAATGGAAAAGATGGAATTCCAGCATCACTGTAAATTCAATAGAAATTTTAGGTTTTTACATTTAGAAAAACTTTTTCTTAATCAATAGAACTTCACGCATATTAAGTCTACTATAGATGTGCCGTATTAATCAGTAAACATTAAAGATGTGTCTATGTTGGTGGTGCCCAACTCATTATCCATGTGTGTGTTTATGCAGTGGGTGGATGTGGCAGTGACACCTCCCAACAACGTTTTGTATTAAGACACCTTCATTTCTAAAGGGTTATTTGTAGAAGATTTTTTTTTTTTTTCTGAGTTTTTTTTTCCTAGTTCTGAGACACTACTTGGATCTCTTGAAAATTTAGACTCAGTTTTAGGCCTGAAGAGAATCTAATTATTATTAATCTAGAATTCATCCTTTAGGCCACCTCATTCCAGCTGCTCATAGTAATAATTTCCCTAGTCATATTAGCGTACCGCCCCTCCCCCAGCAAATGATGCTGGGACTCAGGACCTAGGCTGGAATACTCTATGATACACATATGTGTGTGTGTGTGCGCGCACGTGCACAGCAAATAAAACTCAAAGCAAAAGATTGGTAAAGTCAAATTTTACTAAAAGGCAAAGCATTATGATTTATTACCTTATACTTTGCGTGGTAATCAAACTATTTCAGTTTAAGTATGTCTGAAACAAGTATATAAAAACCAAAATTAATGTTCACATACTTTCATGAATACTAAATGCTGAATGGCTTAGACAGTAAAATAATACAAGAAAGGGGAAAAAGGTTTTAAAATACCATATTAACCTTTGCTTGAGTTTCACTGTTTGGAGTCAGAGGGGATTCTTGATGTCATTTCCAGCTTTGGTTTTGAACGGTAATAGCATAATGAATTGAAAAACTGCTGTAAAACATCATTTTCATCTTGACATTAAACTTCAAAATATTTCCAGTGTCTTAAAATTGCTCCTTAATTTACATTTATTTCCAAGAAAAAAATCTAATTTTATAAATTCTTCATTGGTCTGTTTATATATATGTGTGTGTGGTAATTTTTTGTTTTATCTTATGTTATTTTTGCATTTGTGCATGTGTGTATGTCATCCAATAACTTGTGTGGGATAATTGCTATTTTTACTGATGTATTTTTAACTGTCAAAAAATACTGTGTATATTCATTGTGTACAACATACTTTGAAGTAATATATAATGGAGTGAATAAATCTAGGTCATTAATGTGTGCCTTATTTTATATAGTTGTTATTTTTGTGGTGAGAACACAGATTTACTCAGCATTTTTTAAGGCAATAATATGTTATATAGCTATCCTGTTTTACAATAGATCTCTTCAATTTATTCCTCCAACAGTTTCTGTTGCTATGCAGAAGCTTTTTCGTTTGATGTAATCCTATTTGTCTGTTTTTGCTTTTGTTAGCTGTGATTTGGGGGTCATATCCAAAAAAATCATTATCCAGACCAATGTCATAGAGATTTCCCCTAATGTTTTCTTCTAGTAATTCCATAGTTTTGTCTCTTACATTTAATTCCATAATTCATTTTTACTTGATTTTGTAAATGGTGTGAGGTCAGGGTCTATTTTTAATCTTTGTCATGTGGATATTTGGCTTTCCCAGCACCATTTATTAAAAAAGCTTTCCTTTTCCCATGGTATATTCTTGGCACCTTTGTACAAAATCAGTTGGCTGTAAATACATGAATTTATTTTGAGTTTTCTGTTCTGTTACATTGGCATGTATGCTTGTTTTCATACTAGTACCATGCTGTTTTGGTTACTATAGCTTTGTAGACTATTTTAAAGTCAGGTAGTGTGACATCTAAAGTTTGTTCTTTTTTTTTTTTTTTATTCTTTATGAATATTTTTATTTTGAGAAAATGAAAATTTGTTGAACCCTGTCACATTCAATATCCCTATCCAAAAATTCTGTTTGAGTAGAAAAAGTTAAAACCTGATAAGACAAAAAAAATTTCTGGTAATCTATTCTGTGTCTGTAGGCTGACTTCAACTTTATTACACACACAAATAAATGAATTTTCTAAATCATTGTATGTTAGTCTTTTGATATGAGATAATGACTGGATTTATGGCCTTAATGTACTACTGAATTACTAAGATGTTTACTGCTAGACAATACAAAGTTATCTATAAGTATAACATACTTAAAATTTCTTTTAATTGTTTCATATAAAAGAAAAAAACTAGAAAATAGTAACACTCAGTACAAAATCAGTCCTATGAACAACAAAAGCTTTGTGTCTCATTCAGGAATAATTTGACTTTTGTTTCTAGTGTTAACTTTGATGAAAATGGTTTTCTTTTCTTTTTTTTTTTTAATTAAATCATAGCTGTGTACATTAATATGATCATGGGGCACCATACAATTGGTTCATAGACTGTTTGACACATTTTCATCACACTAGTTAACATAGCCTTCCTGGCATTTTCTTAGTTATTTTGCTAAAACAATTACCAAGTTTTACAATACCCTTGTAAGATGTACCGCAGGTGTAATCCCATCAGTCCCCCTCCCTCTACCCCACTCCCCCTTCCTTCCCCACCCTTTCCCCCTTCCCCCTATTCTTAGGTTATAACTGGGTAATAGCTTCCATGTGAGGGTCCTAAATTAGTTTCATAGTAGGGGTGAGTACATTGGATACTTTTTCTTCCATTCTTGAGAGACTTTACTAAGAAGAATATGTTCCAGCTCCATCCACGTAAACATGAAAGAGGTATAGTCTCCATCTTTCTTTAAGGCTGCATAGTATTCCATGGTGTACATATACTACAATTTATTAATCCATTCGTGGATTGATGGGCATTTGGGCTTTTTCCATGACTTAGCAATTGTGAATAGGGCTGCAATAAACATTCTGATACAAATATTTTTATTATGATTTGATTTTTGGTCTTCTGGGTATATGCCCAGTAGAGGAATTGCAGGATTGAATGGCAGGTCTATTTTTAGATCTCTAAGTGTTCTCCATATATCTTTCCAAAAGGAATGTATTAATTTGCATTCCCACCAGCAGTGCAAGAGTGTTCCCTTTTCTCCACATCCACGCCAACATCTCTGGTCTTGAAAAAGTTTGTTCTTTTTGATCAAGATTGCTTTGATATTCAGGTCTTTTGTGGTTCCACACAGTTTTTATGATTTGTTTTTCTATTTCTGTAAAGAATGTCATTGGTATTTTGAAAGCCAATGACATTTTACCATTGGTATTTAGATTGTTCTCTGTAAGATGAATATTTAAACAATATTAGTTCTTCAAATCAATGAATATGAGCTATCTTTCCATTTACTTGTATCTTCTTCAATTTCTTTCATTAAAAATTTTATAGCTTTTAGCATAGAAAGCTTTGCCTTCTTCATTAAATTAATAAATTTAGCATTTTAGATTTTCTATTGTAAATGAGATTGCTTTTTTTATTTTGCTGTTAGTATAGAGAAACACTACTGAGTTTTGCATGCTTATTTTGTATCCTATAACTTTACTGAATTCATTTACTGGTTTTAAGAGGTTTGTTTGTTTTTTGATGGCATCTTTAAAGTTTTGAACATATCAAAATGTGTCTGCAAATAGAGACAATTTAGTGTCCTCCTTTCCAGTTGGGTGCATTTTATTCCTTTCTCTTGCCTGAATGCTCTAGGTAGGACTTCCAGTAGTATGTTGAATAGAAGTAGCCAAAGTGGGCATTATTGTTTCATTCTAGACAATGGAGTAAGAGAAAGTTCATTCAACCAGAAGTCTGGTAAAGTGATAGCTCCCTTTTTGTTCTTATTATGTAAGGGTGCATGGGCTATTGGGGATCTTTTCTGGGTCCATGTGAAGCATACAACTGTTTTCTAGATCTGCAAAAAAATGGCATTGGCATTTTAATGAGAATTGTGCTGAATCTATAAGCCCCTTTGGAAAGTATATGGAGGATAGTTTAAATGCCATGTTTCCTTATCAATTTTCTGACTGATTGCTCTCTCCATTGCTGAAAGTGGGTTTTGAAATCCTCTGATATTACTGTATTACAATCTATTATTTCAGATATAAGGATATTAGTTTTATATATTTAAGTGGTCGAATGTTTGGCACATATAGTATAGGTGCATATATATTTACAAGTGTTATTCCTCTTGATCAATTGATCTCTTTATCATAATAAATGACCTTCCTCTTTTTCATAGATTTTTGACTTAAAATTTACTTTGTGTAATATAGGTATAGCTACTCCTGCTGTTTCTTTGGGTTTTATTTGCACGGAATATCTTTTTTGTTCCTTCATTGTCAGTACTTGGTGTTCTTCCAGGTGAAGGGAGTCTCTTCTAGTCAACATATAGCTGGGTCTTTTTTGTTTGTTTTTATATTTTTATGTTTTTTATACTTTTTAATCCATTTAGCCATTGATTAAGAGAATTTAAGACCTTTACCTTCCAGGTAATCGTTGATAGGTAAGAACTTACTACTACCATTTAAAAAATTTTTATTTTTAGTGTTTTTGTGTAAGCGTCAATCCTTTCCTCCTCTCTTGCTGTCTGCCTTTGCCGCTACTGATTTACTCCAATGGTGGGCTTCCTTTCTTGCTTTTTATTTTTTATATACCTACTATATATAAAATCACTTTTGTATAGTGATTATCTTGAAACTTTTATTTATTTGTTTTTATTTCAGATTAATATGAAGGTACAAATGGTTAGGTTACATATCGTGAATATTACCAAGAATGTATTATAATTATAATAGGTTATGTTAAACTCATGACAATTTAACTTTGAAGTAAAAATAAAAACTCTGTAATTTCATTCTAGTCTTCTCTACATTTTAAGTTTATGATGTTACAATTTACTTGTTTTCATACTGTATATCTTTTCTCAAATTATTGCAACTATTATTATTTTAGTAGTTTTATCTTTTAACTTTCATGCTAAAGATATAAGTGATTTATGTACTACTATATAATTGCTGAATTTGACTGTGTACATACTTTTACCAGTGATGTTAATATTTTCAGAAATGTTTTTCTGTTACTTACTAGTGCCATTTTCTTTCAGCTTGAATAATTCCCTTTTAGAATTTCTTCTAACAAACATCTGGGGGGATAAAGTCGCCTAGCTTTTGTTTGTCAGAGAAAGGCCTTATCCTTCATTTCCAAATGATAGGCTTGCTGAGTATAGTATTTTTGTTTAGAAGGGTTTTTTTGTTTTGTTTCTTTTTTGCCCCTTCTGCACTTGGAATAAATTTTCCCACTCTTTCCTGGCCTAGAAGGTTTCTGCTGAGAAATCTGCTGCTAGTCATATTTAAACTCCTTCACATGTTATTTGCTATTTTTGGTTTTTGCTATCCTTCCAGAATTCTCTCTTTGTTTTTTATTTTTGACAGTTTTATTATAGTATATCTTAGGGTAATCTTATTTGGGATGAATCTAATTGGAAATATCTGATATTCCTATAGCCAGATACTACATCTTTCTCCAGGTTTCAATAGTTTCCTATTATTATTTATTTAAGCAAACTTTTACACCCTTTATTTTTCTTTTCTCCTTTTAAATTTCTAAGGCTCAACTATTTACTTTTTTTGATGCTATCCCATAAATCCTATAAACATCCTTAATTCTTTTTCATTTTTATTCTCCTAATATTATATATCTTCAAATAACCTATCTTTGAGTTCACAGAGTTTTTTCTTCTGCTTAATCAATTGTCTGCTGATGCTTTCTATTGCATTTTTAAATTTTATTGTATTTTCCAGTTCAAGGATTTCTGTTTGATTTTTTAAATTATTATTTTAGTCCCTATTAAGTTATTATGAATTCTGCTCTCTCATTGTTTTCCTAATTTCATTGAATTATTCCTTTGTATTTTCTTTAAGTTCTTAAAACAGTTGTTTTCAATTCTTTGTTAAGTAATTAATACCCCCCATTTCATCAGCCCTGGTCACTGGCAGTTCATCCCTTTGGTAATGTCATATGATGTTTCCATGATTATTCTTGATTCTTATGGCTGTGCTTCAGTGTCTGCATATATGAAGAAGTAGGTACTTATTCCGGTCTTTAAAGACTGGCCTTTCCTGTGAACAATCTCCAACCCCTTCAAACATCAGTTTGTCTAGAGATTTTGTCTGGTTGCTTCTCAGGCCTGAGGTGACTGAGGCCAGTACAGTGCAGGAGTGGGCCTGAGAGCTGCGTGAGTGACGTGGTTCCGGCAAGCTTAGGGGCAGGCACCATGGTGCTGGAGCAGGCTGGAAGCTCGAGGGTACTAAGGCCTGCCTGACACTGAAGCCTGTCCACTTCCTAACAGCACCGAGTATAGACAGGAGATCAAGTCCAATAGATCTTGTAGGTCTGAGGCCTGCAGCAGGGGAATCTCACCTGGAGCTCAGTCTGTGGATATCATTCTGAGGTCTAGAACAGCTGAGGCCAGTACTGAGTTGGGTTGTATTGAGACAGCCCCTGTGTTAGGGTCCAAGAAAGTTCTGCTTACTTCTCAGGTGAGAGAGGAGCAGTGAGGGTAATATAAAACTGTCCCTGCTACCCTTTTACTGTTTCCTTTTTATTGTGCTGCTGTATCCTGGTATTATGATCTTTCACCTGATTTCCTTAACTCTTCTGAAAGAACTTTGGCCCGTGGATAGTTGTTCAAATTGGTATTTTTATGGAGAAACCGTCACTGAAGAGTCCTATTCTGTCATTGCCCTATTACAGGGTAAACTTAGAGGTATAACTGAAGCTCCAGAGCTCCTCTGTGGTACAGACCTCTGCCGTAGCGTGACCTTTGTGTGCCTCCTTCTCTCTCCCTGTCGCTCCCCGTCCCTTCGCAGGCCTTTCTGCAGCTCTGCCCTGGGGAGTCCCGAGCAGGATGCTTTGTTTCAGGGTTTGCTTCTGCAGAATCTGAATCATGATGCATCATTTATTTAAGGATATCATTGAAAGGGTTTGAAGGGAAATGAGAAATAGGCCCAAGTGGTCAGGAAGGAGGAAAAGGGAAAGAAAATAGTCTCAGTTTTAGAAATGAGAACCACCACTTGGTAAAGTTGACCTTGCCCGGATAATATGATGGGAAGGTGGTGGGACTGAGAGCCAGAGCCTGTGCGTGTCCCCTGCTCTAAGACACAGAAGCAACGCACCTGTAAGGAAACGATGGAGTGCGGCCTGTCGCCAACTTGTCCCTTAGCTCCGTCCACTCCATGAACAACACGAAGATTTGATAGGACGAGCTTGGCTGACATTTGTGTGATGCCTCAGAGCGGGGGATGGAATCAAATGGCTTCAAGGTCTGTCACCTGAAAGGAATGTTAGTGAAGTTGGTTACAACTTTCCATCTTCCCCGTGAGTCCAGAGCTCCCGGCTCTCAGGACTTGTGGGTGCTAACACCACGAGCATCTCCCATATTGGCACCGGCAGAGCAGGATGGAAATCAGCTTTCCACATCCCCTCAACATGGATCAGACACACAACGTCAGGAGACTTTCTAAAATGAATAGGCAACTTTTCTCTCTTACTGTTTAAACTTAATTATGAAACATCTTCAGGATTAAAAATAACAAACATATTTAGGGGAAAACATGAGACACTATTTTAAAAGTGAAATATTGTGCTTAAAGATGTCTGAGTGATTTATGTAAAACTCTCTTTGTGATTTCTTTACTACAACTTATTTTTTTTCTTTTATTCCCATTAATGCACATTTCTCAAATATAAAATATTAGTGATATTTCATATCTAATACTGGTTGGTATCTTTCAGTTGGGAGAGAATAAAAGTTTGGTGAATGTATAGCTGCAGGATGTGAAATATATCTTTGGCATTTAGACAGCTGTGGCTTCAAAATTTGGAGTTAAGAGGCGAGCAAAGAGTGTTTTATTGCCAGAATCTAAAACAAATTTTATTGGAAACTTTTATGTTTGTGGGTTTGAGTAGTTTTTATAGTGAAGAGTTCTGAAAACTGCCATAAAATTTTTCCTTGGGGGTTATGATTACATTTGTATCTTTCCCAAACTTATATAAATAAAAAAGACAGTTTTTACTGTGAAAGCTTAAAAGGTTAGAGAGGTATTTGGTCTGTGATGAACCTTTTATAGGTTTGATGTTATAGGAATTTATTTTTAAAATATCCATAAAAACACAACTTTAGAGATCTTGCTAAAGAAATTGTAAGAACCTGGAAGTTTCTATTCAAATGAATTCACTGAAGATAATTTAATTAATTTACTGTACTATGCAAACTACCCTTCATAGTAGTGAATGCTACCATTTTATACAATTGTGATACACAATTTATTAATATCTTTGATGGCTAGGACATACTAGGAGGTAGGATTTTCTTTGCTAGAGCTGTTGAAGCATTGTTAGACAGTCACGTGACTGGGAAATTACAGGGGACACTGAAACATTAGAGAGGAGATTGGAAGAACCACAGATCACTTTCAAAACAAGACAGTGTGATTTTTAATCTGTAAGAGGACATGTTTAACAATTATTATGTGGAAATGTTCCTCTTTATTTTTTCCTTCACCAAAGTTTTTATCTTGCAAAAACAGGTTCTACACCAAAGAGGAAGAGGAAAAGAAAGAGAGAAAGAGGAGAAGGGTGGGAAAAAATTTTTATAGGGTGAAGTTGCCCCTAAAGCTGCTATTCATAGGGAAAATGGGAAATTCTATCCAAATGTCCATTTATGTACAAAATACATAAGAATTGGCAAGGTGGGGGCGTGTGGGAGAGAAGAGCAACAGTGAGACAATCTAGACCTTGGTAAGTGTTTTGAAGAAAACTTTTTAACAAAAGGGGGGGGGGTGAAAGTAGGAAGAATAGCATTTTGATTTGCACGGGAAAATATGAGATCTGTCATGAAGGCAGCTTTAGAAGAAGTGTCACTTCCAAAGCTCCTAAGGGGTGTTACCTGAGTTGAAATGTGAATGGAAAGGTTCAGCACAAGAAGATCTGTGATAACATTATTTCCAGTTGGAGGAATAGCAACCACAAGGACTCTGGTTGGGAAGTCCCTGGCAGGCCCATGTGCGGCTGGAAGTCTGAGAAGGACACAGGGAGTGTCAGGAGTGTGCCGTTAGCATCACAGGGACCGCAATGAGGAGCATAGATGTGGTACTAAATATGATGTCAAGGTCTAGAGACAGGGAGCAGTAAGGAGTGGGCTGTTAGCATCAAAGGGACTGCAGTGAGGCGTGGAGATGTGGTACTAAGTATGATGACAAGGTCTGGAGACAGATGGCAGTCAGGAGTGGGCCATTAGCATCATAGACACCATAGTGAGGAGTGTAGATGTGGTACTAAAGTATGATGACAAGGTCTGGAGACAGGGAGTGTCAAGAGTGGGCCGTTAGCATCACAGGGACTGCAGGGAGGAGTGTAGATGTGGTACCAATATGATGACAAGGTCTGGAGACAGGGAGCAGTCAGGAGTGGGCCGTTAGCATCATAGAGACCACAGTGAGCAGCGTGTATGTGGTACTAAGTATGATGACAAGGTCTGGAGACCGGGAGCAGTCAGCAGTGGGCCGTTAGCATCATGGAGACCACAGTGAGGAGCGTGGAGGTGGTACTAAGTATGATGACAAGGTCTGGAGACAGGGAGCAGTCAGGAGTGGGCCGTTAGCATCATAGAGACCACAGTGAGGAGTGTAGATGTGGTACTAAGTATGATGACAAGGTCTGGAGAGAGGGAGTGTATGGAGTGGGCCGTTAGCATCACAGGGACTGCAGTGAGGAGCGTAGATATGGTACTAAGTATGATGACAAGGTCTGGAGCCAGGGAGCAGTCAGGATGGGCCGTTAGCATCATGGAGACCACAGTGAGGAGTGTAGATGTGGTACCAAGTATGATGACAAGGTCTGGAGACAGGGTGCAGTCACCAGTGGGCCGTTAGCATCATAGAGACCACAGTGAGTAGTGTAGATGTGGTACTAAGTATGATGACAAGGTCTAGAGACAGGGAGCAGTCAGGAGTGGGCCGTTAGCATCATAGAGACCACAGTGAGGAGTGTGGATGTGGTACTAATTATGATGACAAGGTCTAGAGACAGGGAGCAGTCAGGAATGGGCCGTTAGCATCACAGGGACCGCAGTGAGGACCGTAGATGTGGCACTAAGTATGATGACAAGGTCTGGAGACAGCAGTCAGGAGTGGGCCGTTAGCATCATAGAGACCACAGTGAGGAGCGTAGATGTGGTACTAAGTATGATGACAAGGTCTAGAGACAGGGAGTGCCAGGAGTGGGCCGTTAGCATCACAGGGACCGCAATGAGTAGCATAGGAGTGGTACTAAGTATGATGACAATGTCTGGAGATAGGAAGTGTCAGGAGTGGACTGTTAGCATCACAGGGACTGCAGTGAGGAGTGTAGATGTGGTACTAAGTATGATGACAAGGTCTGGAGACAGGGAGCAGTCAGGAGTGGGCCGTTAGCATCATAGAGACCACAGTGAGTAGCATAGGTGTGGTACAAAGTATGATGACAAGGCTCTGGAGTTCAAGCAGGAGATAAATCAATAATATATATATATATATATATATATATATATATATATATATATATATATATATACACACACACACACACACACACATATGTATATATATATATATTTGAGTAATTATTCTGTCTCAGACATTGGGCTACAGAGAGGTAAGATCAGTTTCACGGGGAGCAGAGAGGAGTCTGTTGCAATCAATGACCCAGGTGAGATACTGACCCAAGAGGCTGTTGGAGGGTGACTTTAAGGACCACTTTTCTGACACCTGCAGTTTGTTAGGAATCTTGAAATCTGCACTAAGGCACTGGGCTTGATCTTGCTGGGTTGGGGGATCCCATAAGAATTCTTTTTAAGAAACTTGTCTGATTAGATTTGTGTTTAGACCACTTGGAGACTAGAATAAAGGCAGGAAGAGGTAAGAAGAAAAACGAGGTGGTTGCTATGGTAATTCAGGAAATAATGAGGCTATTACCAGGACAATGAGCATGAAGAAGGGCAATGAGGAACAGATTCATGAACTCTTCATGAAATGAAAGCATAGTCCTCAGTGACTTTCATAGGGCTGAGGAAGAGGAGCTGCACGGCGGCTGGGCCTGCTGGTCTTGGGTAAAAGTCTAGCTGTCCTGGTCTTAAAGAGGTGAAGGGTATCAGAGGAGGCTGGCAGAGGAAAGAGACATTTTCTCAGAAATTATAAATGTGATTTCGGATGTGCTGAATGTAAGGTACTTGTGGCCTTGTCCTACTTGATCTTTTTTCCGTGGGCATCTGGAAACGTAGTATTCTTAGAACAGTTGGGTCTGGAGATAAAAATTAGGGAGTTTGAGGCTTAGCAGTGCCAACGGAAGCTACAAGAGTGGATTGAAGGTGATGTTACACAATTTAGGGGCTATGCAGGAAGTATTTGTGATTATCATGCTTTTCCCTAACGCCTTTGCAGAGTAAAATCATAAGCAACCAAACGACTTGTAAAATCTAGCCAAGGAAGGAAATTTCCCCACAGTGTCCCTGGGTCTTCTGGAGCCCTGTTACCGTTTCTGCCCTCCTCTCTTCACTCCTGCGTTAGCCGTTGCCAGGCTCCTTCTCATCCAGCCTAATTCCCAGCTTCCCTCTTTTCTCCGTCCTCTTCCTCCTCCACGTGATCACCACCGCTCGCTGGATCTACCTGCAGTTTATAAGACACTCAGCCTTTTCATTTCTTCTGGTGGTAAAACTTACTCTTAATCAGAGACAATGAAAGCTACAGAAGGAAGAGTGCTCTTCTACAAACACCAGCCTTGCAGAGAGGGGCAGGAAAGCCAGGGTGGCGTGGGAAAGATCAGAGAATGGGCTGCTGGAACCTACCTTCCGTGTGCATAAAGTTCACTAACGGCGTGCGCCAGGTCATTAATGTCAACGCTTTTGAATTTCTGGTTTTGGGTATAAAATATAGGAGAGCTTACCTGTAGAGTGTTGAAATCTAGCAAAAGAATGAAATTGAACCATTATCTTTCATCATAAACAAACATCAACTTTAAAAAGGTTAAAGACCTAAACATAAGACCTGAAACTGTAAAACTCCTCTAAGAAAACACAGGGGAAAAACTGCTCATAAGAAGATACCTCTCATAGGATGGGTAACAAGTATAAAGGAAGGATAACATTAATATATGTGGCTGTGTCATGTAGAGGGCTGTATAGATATTAGATTTTCATCTATTTCATCTACAGTCTGACTTACCTAATAAATGTTTGTGAAATGAATGATCGCCTCTATTAAGGATTCTTGGATATGCCCTATAGATCTGTCAGTCTCTATAAAATGGTTTTTTAAAAACATTTGTAGCTGCAGGACTTTTGGCCTTAAGTATGTTTCAGTACCCGCCTGAATTTCTGGTTTCACTGGCTTATCTTAAATAACAAATGTATTAAATTATTATATAAAATGCATATCATATGGTTATTATTAAATTATGATAACAATATTCACTTTTCACTTTGGTTCTGCTTTTTCAATAATCTTGATTTCCATTTTCTCATACGCCTTTTTCATTCAGTTCTCAACTATACACAAAGGCCATAAATATATTTAAAATACTCTATAAAACTAAACATAAATAAATAGCAGCCAGAGAAGGCCGTCATTGAGTCTGCATTCAGCCATGATTTTTATATGGCCTACTAAACTGCATTCGCCTTCTAACAGTTTTCTTTAAATTATTCAAAATTGACTTGGAGGCTTGTCTTAAGAACTTAAAACTTGAAAACTGTGATTATTTCTTCAGCCTTCTTACAGACCTCTGTATAATTTCATGACCTTAAGAAGAGCATTGCCCTGCAGGCTGAAGTTTCTTTCTTTTCCACCAAATGCAGCAAAGACCCATTCCAAGCTCTGCTATTAGATTTGGTTAAATTGTAGTCCAAATTTAGTACAAATAAACTCTAGGGATGAATAATGATGAAAGCATAATACTAGACTATAGGCTTTATGAAAGCAAGGCCATTTCATGTCTTTTGATAATATATTTGTAAGAACTAGCTTAGAAATCACCCATAAAAGTGCTGGCAGATGTTAGCTGGGAGGCCGCTGAGTGTCAACTACTGAATGTTGTCTGCAGCAACTTCTGAACAATGATTTCATAAATATTATTTCGTGCAATTAAACAGTTTTTTTTTACTATTTAGAAACTGTACTCCTTGTCCACTGGTTTCTTGGTGTTTCTTCAACATCCAAGTTTCTTTCCCTCCAGGATCTTTACCCTAAATATTCCCTCTGAATAGAATCTCCTGCCTGGCAGTCCTTTATACAGTATGTCCCCTCCCTGGGTCCAGGTCTCTCCTCAGATGACTTTCTAAGGGTCACTCCTTGGCCACCCCATTTCAATAGTCTCTCCCTGGCTTGTTCTTGATTACCACTCCCTGTCTCCTTTTCCTAATATAATTATATTAATAGCATTTTTCATGATCAGAAACTAAATATTTATTTGTACTTCTGTATATTGTCTGCCTCCCTTTCTGGAATGTAAGGTCTGCGTGGGAAGGAATCTTGTCTATTTGGATCACGGCACATCCCAAAAGCTTAGAAGTAGGCTTGGAAAAATAGTCGATGCTCAATGAATGTTAGTTGAATTTATAATCAATTTCTGATATGTGTATTTGGTTTCCCTCTCAGGAAATCTGGAAGGCTTTTAAGAGGAAAAAGTAAATTCTGTATCTCACCAAAATTAAATCCTATATCTCCCCAGGGGCAAAGTCACTGGGTAAATGTTTAAATGTAACACATACTGGGACTTGTTCTAATAGAGACACTGGCATTTTCTTATTCAGTCCTCAAAGCAACTTTCCGAGGTGATGGTTATTATTTCCATTTTAATGGTAAGGAAACAGATTTAGTAAGTGACAAAGCAGGCATTCAAATCCTGTATTTTGAGTCAAACCTGGAAGTTCTCTTTCACTGAGCTATCCTCTATTTAATAAGGAAGACTCTAGAGGCCGCCTGTATGGAAGGATGTTACATTTAGTTTCTGTTTTATAATCTAAGAGTAAATGTTTCCATAATTTACCGAAAACTAAATTTGTTTTACCAAACTGCACTCAACAAACCTCTTCTTCTAGGCCCTAGATCTCTTGGGCTCCAAACTCACCCTTGCTGGACCTAAAGGTCCCCCAGTTTTACATTTTACCTCCAAATTCACCACCTGAGTAAACTGTATCTGTCTCATTTTTCCCCCATTTAGGATCATATAAGTACAACTTAATTCTGTTAGAATCATGTTGAATATGAGAAGTATACAATAATTTGATGTACAGCAGAAGCTGTTAATCTGTTAATGACAAAAATAAATGGTCGATATTTACATAAAGAATTGGACCCTGTGATGTGAAATAAAAGAATAAATTGCCACATGAAAATTGTATGAGACGAGTTCAAAAGACAAGGAAGACTATTCAAGACCATTGCAATAGGGGAGAGCGTGAACTCAACTCTGCTGAAACAAAAGGCATCCGGTGAGCTACTGGACAGAGCTGGAGGACGTTAGCAGGGAGGTGACGGAGCAGGCTTTGGCATGCAAAGATGAAACTGCAAATTTTCAGTTCTGGTTTTATCAATTTCAAATATAGAGCTCTTTTTCCTCAGCTCTGAGTTATTTCCTTCAGGCAGTAAAATTTCTCTGCTTTAGATACTTAAAAATTTGACTCAGCACCTAAAGAGTTCTGTTATGCGAATGTGATATTTAAAATCCAATCATTTCTTCATGTATCCATCATTCCCTTACACAGAAAATTTGTTCTTGTTCTCATATTTACACACCTCTTGCTATCTAGAGTGGCGGTCTATAATCGTCAGTATACATCATTGAATCACCTGAAGAACATCTTAAAATGCAGCTTCTTGGTTTCAGCTGAGCCCCACACTCAGAAATGATAAGATTCAGGAAGAACTTGGGAGCTGTTTTATAACAAGATCTCTGTTGTTCTGATGCAGTTCCACACAATAAGAACAGTATTTTTTACACCAGTGAAGACAGAATGTTTCTATTACGCCATAAAATCACCTTGCACTCCATCCCTGGCAACAAAGATCTGATATAAATCTCCATGTATTAATTTTACAGTTTTCCGGAACATTATGTGAATGCAGCCATACAGGTGTACTCTTGTGTCTGACTTCTTGCTCAGCATGGTAGTTTGAGATCCATCCATATTCTTGTGTGTGTCTGTAGTTCTTTTTATTGCTGAGTAGAAGTCCATTATATGGACATACCACAATTTTCTTAAACACTCACCTATTGATGGACAGTTTTGTGGGTTCACTATTAGTCTATAAAAATTAAAGCTACCAAGAGCATTTGTGTATAAGTCTTTATGTGGTTATACATTTTTATTTTTCCTGGCTAAAAACCTAGGTGTGAATTGCTGGGCCAAGTGGTAAGTACATGGCTAATTTTATTAAAACTGGCAAAATGTCATCCAAAGTGGTTGTATCATTTTATGTGCCTACCATCAAAATATGAGCATTTAAGTTGTTGCACAACTTCCAGGGCTCTGCTCTGTTGAACTGAGGTATTTTATCAGGCCCAAAGTCTGATTTCTGTCTCCTTAGCTTATCAGGGTGAAGGCTCTGTAGTCCTCTGCTACAGTGGGAGTATTATCCACATGCAGGGGCTAAGGGATCACCGTAGTCCCGAACAATCCATTGCTCAAAATCTAAAATCAATCCCCTAAGCTATTATTTAACACAATTTAACAGTTGTTATGGTATAATGGCTAGACTAGCGCGCTCTCGTAGAACAAAGCAGGACTTATGAGAACAGTAATTTTTAGGTCACTTTGATAAGATGTTGAAAGTTATAGACTGTTTCCTCAGCATTAAAGTATTTAGTTAAATTATTTAGATTGTCTGTAGCTAATATTTTTACCTATTTGTGGGAAGGGAAAGGAGAGAGACTGCTTTCTGTTAACTTGTATCTTAAGCAATTTAAATAATATGCAATTTGATGCAGCAAGTTTCCTGAGATTTTTAATATGCCTTTTACTTATCACTGATAAAGAACTTTACCACATGTATGCAAAGTCATCTTTGTCAGATATTTATATTTTAATGTTTTTTTTTTCTTTTTTCTGGTAGTTTTAATTTTTTCCCTTTTTTCTGGTATTTTTAAAATCTCATAAATAAGTAATTGTTTTATTACCACGAGTAGTTCTAAATCAATTTCTTTTAGGCAGGTCTGTAGAATATAGTTCAGTGGGATTTTATTATATTTCTACCAAATCCTAAAGTCCATGCCATTAAATGTATCAGTTTTTACATTTAGATCAATCGTTAAAACAATGGTTTTACTTTATTTCTGCTATGCCAATTTTTTTTTTATGTTTGTATGTGTGTAAGGTTGGTTTCTTCAAACTATTATCTATGCTTAGATGTTTTGGGTAATTAATAAAAGTTGTGCTTTTGTTTGTATATTAATATCAGTTGTTTTATAAGCTTAAATAAAATGTTAAACCTTATATTTCTTAATCTATCACCCTCAGAAATGAGTCAATATGTAATGAACACCCACTGTGATACCAGAATAAATTAAAATAAATTAAAACTGACACTTCCAGTCACTTTTACTCCTTTCCTCTTTCTTCTCTGTTCCAAGTTTTATTAATTTAGTCTGAGAATTTTTCTCCCCAAGCCGTTTTAACAAACATAATTTGTTACACCATTGCTTTAACAATAGCCTGAGGTCCATATTTAAAGAAATCCAGCGATTTCTGCTATTCCTTTTATACATACCTAGTGGTTGGTTAATTTACACCCCCAAGACCATTGAGAACTTGGTCTCTTTTGGACAAGGTGTCAGGAGCTAGGGGTCATCAAGGGATACAGCACCAACTAGCTTCACCTACAGTAGTTCCCAGCCTAGTGAGTGGAACTCTCAAATGAGGAAAGAGAAGCTACTTTACTTTTCTTGTAGTTTCAATAATAATGTTCATTTTTAGGAAATTCTTTCATTTCATTCTTTTGCTTTTCGTTGAGATCTGATTTGATGGAAGGAAACTCTGCAGCCGCTCTGGCCTCACGGCCCCGCTGTTCATTTGAGATTCTGGGCACACATACTTGACATCTTAAATTTCTGCTCTGTTTAATCCTTATTGCTTCATAAGCAGCACTCTTTAGTTTTCCTCTGAGTAAAGAATTTCTCCCGTCTCCTCTGATTCATTCACCCTCACACACTTGTTTTGAACATTTGCATTTATGTTTGTTCAATGGTGTGTGAGTTTGAAACACCGCTGAGGGAAATAATTGGACAATGCAACCCACTGGAAGTTTTAAAGCTCAATTATGTTTCTAATGTTCTATCAGTAGTCAGAAGTCCGTTTCGATGAATCCTAGACAATTATCAGGAAGTCCTTGTTTTTTGAAAAGGATCTTGGGAATAAATTTCTAAAGCATTTTCTGAAGGCATTTCCTTGCAGTTCTCTTTCCATTCACAAACCTTGACCACTGCCTTTCCAAATTACTTTGAGAAGGGATTCCTTGGTATGTGTATTTATTTATTTATTTATTTATTTATTTATTTATTTATTTATTTATTTTTATGAACATCTAAATTGTCAAATGAGAGTAAAGGGAAGTTCTTATTGGTAGAAACCTTTGTTTCATTTCTACATGGGGAGTCTCCTACCTTTCAAGGGTGGCTATGAAATCATTTTACTAATTTATTCCTTTGTGAAAAGAAAGGAGGAAAGAGGATGTCTGGAAGAAAGAGACTCCTAAACTACTTTCAACAGATTACATTTTCCTAACATGTATACTTCTGAAAGTTTTACATTAGTACGTAAAATATTCCATCACATCTTGTGAAATATAACATGGATATCTTTATTGATCATATCTTTTCCCAAACTCAAAAGACTTCTTCACAGAATATTTAATAATATTTAATAATAATACATAATGATATTTTGTTGCTGTTCTGGGAAACACAGGGGAGTCTGGCTTTTGGGAAATGTTTCTCAGAAAGTTCATGGCTTTGAGATTTGAGTTAATGAATGAAGAGAAAGAAGAGGGTAGCGGAAGACTCCTTTTGTGTTATGCTTGACTCTGGACCAGCCAGCACACACAAACAGAAACACACACTCAGATGGAAGGAATGACGTGAGACACACGGATGGCGCATAGCAAAGGCAGGTGCCAAACCCAGGCCGTCGGGCTCCAGAGGCTGCATTCTCAGCTCAGAAGCTGTGTTGACACTCCACAGGGATTAGACATAGTACTCTTACCAAAAAATAGAGCCATTTTCTTAAAAAGAAAGAAAACAAACACACACAAAAAACAAACCCCAGCACCGGAAACAAATAAAGAAGAAGTCTGTCTCTTTACTTAGGCCCAGCTCTCATTCTCTGCAATTCTATTCTAATCTACTAACAACTAATGATTGAATATTGGTTTTAAGTTTATAAAATCATTGTTACTAGTAATGCAAGCACATCAAGATATGACTCTTCCCTTAAGTCTTCCCACATGCACTCTTCAGTTTCCTATTTTCTGAATTTAAGAAATTATATTTATGTGAAAAGGTGCATAACTTACAAATTGTAAGCAATGGAGAAAAAAAAATCAACGTTTGGCTATCAATAAAACTCAAAAAAATAGAAATTTGATTTAACTTGAAGGTATCTCCTTCCAAGAAGATATAGTTCTTAATTATTCTGATAAAAAATATTGAAATGGCTTATATAGTTATTTTAATACATCTACCAATAATCCATAAAGTTAATATGAATATATAGCCTCATAAATAGGAAGGTATTCATGTTTGTCAAAACTTTGGGAAACATATTTATTTAAGCTTGCTAAGCATACTTAGGTGGGTTAATTTAGGTTGTTTAAAATTCAGGAATTATTTGATCATGAATTTGAGCTCATAAAATTGCTTAGCAAAAGGGATAGACTTAGAACACAAACCTATATGATTTAGAAACTCAGAAGTTTATCAATTTCATCAAAATTTTATAAATATATAAACTAATTTATAGATAAATTTGAAACTCAGATTGCTTAACCAGGCATAAAACAATGTATCATCTACCTAAAATCTGAAATTTCACTCCCAAAATATAGCCACTTTGGTCAATAGCCTCAAGATTTCTAAGCAACAGAGGACCCATTACTATTAAATATTTCATAAATCAAATTTCCTGAGGTTTAATTTATTATATCACAACATGTACAGTTTAATGATCTTAAATACAGGTGCATCCATGGACTCACCACCTTAATCAAAAAATATTAACAATGTTATCATCACCCCAGAAAGTTCCCTCATGCTCATTTCCATTCAGTCCTTCCACTCACCCTGGCCCAAGGCACTGATGTAGTTTTTATCAGCATAGATTTATATAAGTTAGTTTTACCTATTCTAGATCTTCAAATATAGTAAATCTTCTTCTGCTTCTGGCTTCTTTTGCTTAGCAAAATAATTCTGAGATTCATTCATGCTGTTGCAGGTATCAGCACTTTGCTCCTTTTCATTGCAGAGTAGTATTCCCTTGTATGGATTTGTCACACTTTAAAAAAATCCATTTACCTTTGATGGACATTTATTTTCAGTGGTTGGCTTTTAGGATTAAATTATATGAATATTTGTGCATATATCTTATACGGACCTATGTTTTCATTTATCTTTGTAGTGAAGTGATTGGTCATGAGGTGGATATATGTTTAACTTGATATGAAACTGCCAACACATTTTCCAAAGTTGTGTCACATTCACTCTCACTAATAGTGTTTGAGAATTCTGTGAAGCAGGTTTCCTAACTACCAATCCCAAGAGAGAATACTCAACGGCATGAAGAACAAGCAATATCACCACTGTGTTAACCACCAGGAACAGAACTCCAAATACTTATGTTCATGGCAATCAGGTCCACCCTACACTGTTACCAGTGTGAGTCCAGTGACACAAACTGCACTCAGACACAAATTATGTGAAGTGGGCTTATCATTTACAGACAGGTGGAAAGGAAGGGGCAGCAGTCTCAGATCTACCGTGACTGGTCCTGTAAGGCCCAAGAAGGCTGTCTGGGGAAGAAGGAGACTTGACTAGGGGGCATGCTCCATTTGGACCACATCCGAGGGGCCCCCAAAGTCAACTGCCTTGGGTTATACACCTCAGGAGAACATGACTCACTGGGAAAGGGTTAAAGGACATCTTGCTTCCAGAGGAGAGAGAAACAAAACCTGGGCTGTCCTGGACAGTTCCCTCTTATCCCAAGATAGTTACATTACTTAGGAAGGACAGAAATAAGGTCTGGGCTGAGTTCCCCTCATCTCAGGGGAGGAGTCTCTCCCATTCTCAGCACATTCTATAATTATTCTATCAGCAAAAGTATGAGACAGACCTGGAAGGGTCCAAGGTCACCAGAGAACTGTCCTGCAAATTCTAGTTCTACATTCTTACACTTGTTTTTGTTAGTACTTTTTAAATTTTAACCATTATTATGAACGTATAGGCATATCCCATTATTTTGTAAGAGGCAGGGTCTCTCATTTTTTCACATAGGCTGGAGTGCAGTGGCACAATCATAGCTCACTGCAACCTCAAACTCCTGAGCTCAATTGATCCTCCCACCTGTCTCAGTCTCTCCAGTAGCTGGGACTATAGTATAGGGACATGTCACAATGCCTGGCCAGTTCTTTTTAATTAAATAAATTTTTTAGACATGGGTCTCACTATCTTGCCCAGGCTGGTATTGAAATCCTGGCTTCAAGTCATCTTTCCAAACTGCTGAGATAATAGACATGAGCCACCAGACGCTGCACCCAGCTAATGTTGTTTTTTTCCTTTCTTTCTTTCTCTCTCTCTTTTTAAAAACATTTTCCTGATGAGTACTGACTTTGAGCATCTATCATATGCTTCATGGTTATTCAGATATTTTATTTTGTGAAAAATCTGTTGAAGTGTTTTGCCTGTATTTTATTAGGTGTTTTGTCTTCTAATTTTTGCATTGTGGGATTAATGTATAGAGTATTTATTCAAGTCTTCTATCTCATATGTATTGCAAAGGCTTTCTCCCAAAGTGCAGTTTGCTTCTTCCTTTTCTTATTTATGTCTTTTGAGAAATGAGTTATTAATTTTAATAAAGTCTGATTTATTAATTATTTTATGAATGTTTTTGTTTTCCGTTTAAGAAATATTTGACTACACGGAAGTCACAAAGATTCTCTACTCTTCTGTTTTAGGGGTTTTATAATTATAAGATTTTCATTTAGGATTGTGATTCATTTCAAATTATTTTTTGAATATAGAGTGAGGTAAGGTCAGAGATTTTTTGGAATTGATCTGGAACCATTTGCTAAAAAAAGCTACCCTTCCTATTAAATTATTTCGGTATCTTTGTTAAAAAATCAATTGACTATATATGTGTGACTCTCCATTTTGATTCACTAACCTATTTTGCTATTTTGGTGTTGAGAGCTTTAAGTGAATCTTGATGGGATAGTGTAGGCTCTTCAGCCTTCTTTATGTTTTTCCTTTTTAAAATTATTTTAGCTATTCTAGATCTCTTGTTGCACTATTTTTTGATATTTCAGTTTTATTATTTATTTATTTATTGCAGTTTTGGGCCGGGGCCAGGTTTGAACCTGCCACCTCCAGTATCTGGGGCCGGTACCGTACACCTTGAGCCACAGAAGCCACCCGATATTACAGTTGTACACATTATATATTGATCTCTGAATTCTCAAGATTTATTCCTTTCCATAGTGTAATTCTACCAAAATTTTTGGTATGTTGATATTTAATGTATTGCTTCATTATTATAAGGATGTCATTATTTAAACATAATTCATATGTTTAAATGTTCATATCTTTCATATGAAAGATAATTAAAAATTTCTTTCTTGTAAAGAAAAGTTTTTCATAAAACTTTTGTTTTTCCTAGAGTTATTATTTGCCTTAAGTTTGTATTTGCTTAATCTTATATGTCACTATCTATAATTCTTTTCTAACTATGACGAAAATATTTTTGCAATGTGTTCAAATATAGTATTAGTACTCCACCACTTTTCTTTTCTAATTTGTAATGTTCTCTCTAAGTCTGATAGCATGCAGCTGTCATCCAGAATGTTTTAGCCTCATCACTCTGAAAATTCCATTTACTAAGGGGATTATAATCTCCTATATTATAATAGATTAGAGTTTTCCATCTCCCATATTTTATATATTCCTCTAGTTGTATGGATCATATTCTCCAGTGGCTGAATGAGAAATATTACATGGAAGTTAATTGTTTTTTTCAGAAATTGTGTGTCTAAAGAATATATTTTTTCTCAACTGACAGTTTGAGTGGCTATAAAATTATAGGTTAAAATTCATTTTTTCCTAAGATTTGCTTAAATATTGCTTCATTTTCTTCCAGATCTATCCTCATGTTCTATTTATAGGTCTGAATTAGTTCATACATACTTGAACGAAATATTTTTTCATTCTCATTTATAGAATCATAAAATTGTTATTGTGTCTTTATTTTATTTAGAATGCTAGCTATTTTAGTGCAATTTCAATTTAGACACTGGAGTTTTGACTATAACTTTAAATTTGAAATAGAATTATCTGGCTTTAGTTTCTTTGTTCTTTTCTTTTACAAAAGTCTGTGTTTTAGGTGTTGAATATTTGACCAGATTTTCTAATTTTCTCATCTTCACTTTTCTACATTTTGTGTCTTAGTGCTTATATTTTAATTTATGGGTATTTCCTCAAATTTATCTTCTAATTCTTCTTTTTAATATTCATTTTTGTCAGAGTTCTTTTTTTCTTGGAAATTTCATTTTATATATGTGCTAAGCTTTATTGTTATTTTATGTATTAAGAATTCTAATGATTGTAATTTTAGTTTCAGGCTTTTTGCTGTTGTTGTTGGAAGTTTTCTTCAGTTTTCTATATCATGTCAAATTCCACTGAATTCCCTTTACTGGGTGGAATTTTTACTTTCTTTCCAATTCTGTTTCTTTGATACTGAGAGGTACATTTTATGGTGCAGCTTGGTTGTCCATGTTTAGCTGTTTGGAAACTTTGCATGTGGATGAAGCGTGCTGTATGGCAGCTTCACAGTAGTGTGATTTGTTCAGCATACGGCATTTTATTGGCAGATAACCAAATGTTAAAACCTGTAAGCATTTTTTTTTTTTTTTTTTTTTTTTTTTGAGGCCAATCTGGGTGATATAAAACTAGTTGGCAGCAATCATTTAGCTAGGAGAAAGAGGCTGGCCTGGTAGGGAGTTTCATTTTCATACATAGGCTGTTATATAACCCCTATGTGCTTACTACAGCCTCCCAGCTGAGGTTGGTGGTTCTGTGTCCAAGGCCCCATTAGCTAAGCAGTAAATCCTCCATGTTATTAAGTGACAGATACAGAGATAGGAATGGGGAATAGTGTGGTGGGTGCATAGGGCCTAGTGTCTCTGACAGTGTTCTCTTTTACCTTCAAATAAAGACTCACTAAATGTCACAGAACCTCCATAGCTGACCACCTCCCTACACTGACTACCTCCTTAAATTGACCTAATTTTTCATAGACCAGACATGCACCATATGTATGTATCAGTATAGTAGGCCTGGTTCCTTATGTTCACCACCTCCACATGTTGACTAGTTTGTTAGGTTTCCTTGAATGGTCAACTTATAAAAGTTCTACTATATTCATTGCCTGACTGATCTCTTTCAGCCTTAGTGATGGACTGATAACTGGATTAAGAAGTAAACAATTTAGACCAGAAGGAGTACAAGGAAAATTTAGGCAAAATCCAATTGATATAGTTGAAAATGAAAGTTACTAAAATGTTTAGATCTCTGAAATTTACAACTGCAACCTGTTAGAGATTGTGAATATATATCTTCCTCATGAAGCCCTCTTTTTAAAAAAAAACATTATTGTATTTTTGTTTATGGTATTTAAAATTCTATAGTCATATACAGAACTATTACAATCTTAACTGGATGATTTCTAAAGTGTATCTGCTTAATTTTTGCAGGTAGAATTCTAACAATCTCTACCAAGAAGATTAGAAATTTAAGACATTATTTAGGAAACCAATTTCATTTCCCTGAATAGTCCATCATTTTTTCTCCTGGGTTTTTTCACTTGGCTATTTAGGTGAATATTAAAAGTATGAATAGAAATATTTTGCACCCATGATGCTATAGATTGGCATCTTTAAAAGATGAGAATTATTACCAAGTCTATTGCTAATCCAGTTTCATAATTTACAACCTGTGCAAACTGTGGGCTGTGAACCACAGCAGTTGTGCTGAGCATTTCTGGGATGTTACCATCATCCCAGCACCAATTATTAAAACCTCTTGTACACATTAAAGCTATAAAGATTAAAAATATAGCACACTTGTCATTAAATATAGATGACTTCATGTAATATGCATTATATATAAAAACAATGTCCTGCCACTTGGGCTTTATCACCACCCTATGGAAAATCCACAAACCCAGAGTCCCACATCAAAGCTCATTCTGGCAAAGCCAAGGAACAACTTTCTCATGCAAAATAAACACAGATGTTCCATACTCAGGCAACTGGCAAAGGGGAGATGGCGCATGGGGAATGCACAGCTCTGTAAAAGATAATGCCTCCTTATGTACCCCACATTCTCTTCTGAGAGGCTGCAGACATTGTTTTAAAAAGAAAAACAATTCTGCTGTTTTTAAAAAAATTGCATTTCCTGACCATATAGCTGTGAACACATTGAATTAGTTACATCAGCATGTATGGAGGAGGCAAACAATGTTTGAGCAAGGATGCCAGTTTGAATATTTTTGAGTTTTAGAGAAGTAAATTTCTCACGCACCTTAAGTAGTGCCTTTTTTGTCAGTGACTTACTGATTTCTGTGTGTGAGGTATAATATTAATAACCATGTTAATTATAAGGAAGTCCAAGGCAGCAAATGTTCTAGCTTGTTCCATTACTGATGGTTAATGCTGGGCGGTTCCAATGACCAGATAGCTCTAATTGACTTCCCTTGTTCCTTTCATTCTCAGCTAATTGCAATAAAATATCTTTGCTAAACAAACATTCCTGAAGCTCAGACATACTTTCCTTTAAAACTAACACAGAGTTGTAAAAGATGAAGAAAACATGCTTGGGATTTCTGTGTCACAAGAATTGCATTGATACTCAATATAGCCTATTAAAAATATCTACTCAAAGCAATTTCTCCTCTTCTCTGATACTGTCATGTGATTAAGAATAGAATAAGGTAGAATTGAAAAGAGAAGAGAATTTGAGTGTTATCATATCTTCAAAACTATACAATTTTTTAATTTTTTTATTAAGTCATAGCTTTGTACATTAATGCAATCATGGGGTACAATGTGCTAGTTGTTGTTGTTGTTATTGTTTGAGACAGAGCCTCAAGCTGTCGCCCTGGATGGAGTGCTGTGGCATCACAGCTCAGAGCAACCTCCAAATCCTGGGCTCAAGTGATTCTCCTGCCTCCACCTCCCAAGTAGCTGGGACTACAGGTGCCTGCCACAATGCCTGGCTATATTTTTGTTGCGGTTTGGCCAGGGCCAGGTTTGAACCTGCCACCCTCGGTATATGGGGCCGGTGTCCTACCCACTGAGCCATGGGCACCGCCCCCTTTATACTTTTCTAATGTGCACTCATCAATTTTTTGAACACACATTCCTAATATGTATTTATTTTTGCTTTCTGAATTCTATACATATATTATTAGACTATTTAAATCATATACATTGTAAAGTGTATCCAAAGACAGCAACTGAAAAAGATAGGTAAAGATAAAAACACAAAGACAATTTTAAATTTTATTTCCTATTATTAGCTTAAAAGCCTTCTTGTATTATAATTTTATGTTAGAATCATTCTAAACTGAAGGACTGAGAGCAAAGTGATCAATGTGACTAAATGTGCTTTTCAAATGTAACTTGAACTTTATCATATAGACATTCACAGAGCTAGTTCTTTTTTTATTTTATTTTATTTTTTTTATTAAAATTTTATTTTCTTAAGTGCTATCCATTTCCATACTTGGTAATAATAACCACCATGGTTGCAAAAGATACTTTATAGAAATAGTTTGAGCCAAATGGGAGGGCATTTTCAGTTGTGATTAATAAATCATTACATCAATTTAAAAACCTCATTCTCTATTTAAGTAAAAATATTTTTCTTGAAATTTGACTAATGAATTACAGGAAACTAATTGACATCAGGGAAAAACGAAATTTATTAGTCTAAGTGGAATCTTCTACAATACTTTTAACAAATTGCTTCAAAACCTACTAAATTATTTCAAGCTTTTAGCAGATTTGACAATCTTATATAGGTTTATTTATTTGGGGTTAAAGCTATCACTTAATAAGGTGAACATTTTTAAATACCAGTTTTCAAGATGACCTCTCTCTAACCCACTTCCTCACTTGTTAAGGGGATATATTAAATTTTACCTTGAAGGAGTATATTAATATTTTCTCCCAAATATTGCGCAATTCCATGAGCCACTTACCATGAAAGAAAAAATTAGTAAATTTGGAGTGCTTTTCTTTTCATAACAGAAAAATGAAAAACTTATATGTTAACTCTTACAATTCTTCATGCTTGACCATAAAATAACCTGTGAACCTTTCTGTGGGCTTAAAAAAAAAGATTTATGATTTCTCCTTGTTTTATTATGAGAATATATATTATATATATATAAAATGTTCTATTGTAATTTAAATATCTTATCCTGATGCAAAGGCTATGATATAAAATACTCAATTTTTTTTTTTTTTTATATTTCTCATTTAAACTTCCTTTCTGCAATGGATGAAATGATATAATGAATAAATTTTATAAATAGTACTACTGAATAATATAATCCCAGAATCCATCTTTAAATTCTTTTTGCAGCAGCTGCTCAGAGGTTTGGTCTTTTAAAGTTGGACTTAGATCAAATGCTTTTAAAAATCTATTATTTTTATTTAAAATGTCATTAACATTAAAATATACTTTCTCTGGCATGGCTTTTCTTAAATGGCTCACAAAAATACTTATTTGTGTATTTCATTATTGGAATAGAATCTGGAAAATACCATAAGGTGAGACAACACCTACAGACAGATGATTGTTGGAAAAGGTGACCTGGATGAAATTCCTTTTTCTTCCACTTATTTTTTTTCCCTTTGTTTCTTACTGTGATTGACGTAGGGGTTATAAGTTGAGTTTTGTTACATGTGTATATAGTATAGTATACAGTCTGGGTTTTAGTGTACCCATCACTCAAACAGTACATTTTCTAACTTTCAGTTCTTTTTCTCTTGGCCTGGGAGGTGCTGGGACCTTGAGACATCTGGGGTTGAGTCCTGAGGCCTTGCTGTGTTTCTTGTGTGTTTTCTGAAAGAAAGAATAAAAGCTGCTGATGAGCTTCCGGTCTGTCTCCCCTGTGCCCATCCCTGGGCCCTTCCATGTACCTCAACTGGAGCTGACAGCCTGTCAACTTCTATACCCTAGGGGCATGGACCTAGAGTCCTTCTGTCAACTTCTACACCATAGAGGCATGGAGCTGGAGTCCTTCTGTCAACTTCTACACCATACGGGCATGGAGCTAGAGTCCCTCTGTCAACTTGTACGCCATAGGGGCATGGAGCTGGAGTCCCTCTGTCAACTTCTACACCATAGGGACATGGAGCTAGAGTCCCTCTGTCAACTTCTACACCATAGGAGCATGGAGCTAGAGTCCTTCTGTCAACTTCTACATCAAAAGGACATGGATCTAGAGTCCTGTCAACTTCTACATCATAGGGGCATGGAGCTAGAGTCCTTCTGTCAACTTCTACACCATAGGGGCATGGAGCTAGAGTCCCTCTGTCAACTTCTACACCATAGAGGCATGGAGCTAGAGTCCCTCTGTCAACTTCTACACCATAGGGGCATGGAGCTGGAGCCCTTCTGTCAACTTCTACACCATAGAGGCATGGAGCTAGAGTCCTTCTGTCAACTTCTACACCATAGAGGCATGGAGCTAGAGTCCTGTCAACTTCTACACCATAGAGGCATAGAGCTAGAGTCCCTCTGTCAACTTCTACACCATAGGGGTATGGAGCTGGAGTCCTTCTGTCAACTTCTACACCATAGGGGCATGGAGCTAGAGTCCTTCTGTCAACTTCTACACCATAGAGGCATAGAGCTAGAGTCCCTCTGTCAACTTCTACACCATAGGGGCATGGAGCTGGAGTCCTTCTCTCAACTTCTACACCATAGGGGCATGGAGCCTATGGTGGTTTGTTGGTTTTTTCAAACCAAAGTTGGTTGGTTTGTTTTTTCATAATGTGGCTGTCAAGGGGACCACACTGAAATTTTCCTGCTCCTGTGTATTCTGGAATATGTCTCTTAGTCTGTCCTGATCCTCATCCAATGAAATCTTTGTTCCGTCACATCAACGAAACTCCTCAACATCTATCTTTATGTTGCTAAATCTTATTTTCAATTTCCGGTCTGCATCTTTTCTGGCCTTTTTCACACAGCAAATTTCATCTTTGTTCTCAAAATGCTCTCATTTCATCAGTTCCCAGACCCGCCACTCTCTGGGCCTTTCTCCTGCTTTACTGGTCATTTCTTCTCAGTTTTCTTGGCTATGTTTCTTCTTAGCTCTTTAACCTTTTCCTGTTAAAATGACCCTGGTCCCCTTATCTTTGCCACTTTATGTAACCGATGGCTTTAAGTCTTGTCTAATCTCCTATCCCTGCTCTGCCTGGTATGTCAGGTACTTCTGTGCACACACAGACATGCAGCATCTGATCCTGTTTCACCTGCTGTCTTTCCCATTTCTGTTCTTTTATTTGTTTGCTTAAACACCATTGGCATTGTCTTCAACTCCTGCTTTTCTCTAGTATCTATGTCCAATTTGTCTGAAATTCTTGTTGTCCTACTTTTTTTATACCCATATAGTCAATATCCCCACTAACATCCTGGTTCCAGCCACTGTCATCTCTACTCTACATTATTTTTTATCTACTCTAATCCCACTGTGGTATGTTCTCTATATCCCATCTAGATAGTATTTTTTTAATTACAAAACTGTTACTCAGATCACATGATTCTTCTGATCAAAACATTTAATGGCTTAGCATTTGAGTAGGATAATTTGCATCCACATCTTCAATATGTCTCTATTAGGAATTGTACCAAATCTTTTCTCCATGTGTACACTGTGCACTATATACACTTACAGTTGTAATACACTGTGCACTAAATATTAGCCTAATGGTATGAAATTTATCTTCAATTATCTTACCTTGAAAGAAAATTTATGGGTCACAACAAAGCTGTGGTGTGCATGCTAAAATTAATTATGCTAATAGAGTAAGGGCTCATTATAAACTGTAATATCTTCTATGATTATGTTAATTCATTAATTCAGTCCCATTTACTGAGTACCTTTCAAGAAACAGACACTGTTCCAGATGCTAGGGAAACAGCAGCACAAGGTAAAATCCCTGCATTTGTTAGAGCAATCTTCTCTCTTTTTTTTTTTTTTTTTTTTAATTAAATCATAGCTGTGTACATTAATGTGATCATGGGGCATCATACACTCGTTTTATAGACCGTTTGAAACATTTTCATCACTCTGGTTAACATAGCCTTCCTGGCATTTTCTTAGTTATTGTGTTAAGACATTTACATCCTACATTTACTAAGTTTCACATATAACCTTGTAAGATGCACCACAGGTGTAATCCCACCAATAAAGCTGACTCCACCCACCTCCTCTCTCCATCCCCTCCTTTTCCCCCTTCCCCCTATTCTTAGGTTGTAACTGGGTTATAGCTTTCATGTGAAAGCCATAAATTAGTTTCATAGTAGGGATGAGTACATTGTATACTTTTTCTTCCATTCTTGAGATACTTTACTAAGAATGTGTTCCAGCTCCATACATTTAAACATGAAAAAGATAAAGTCTCCATCTTTCTTTAAGGCTGCATAGTATTCCATGGTGTACATATAACACAATTTATTAATCCATTCGTGGATCGATGGGCACTTGGGCCTTTTCCATGATGTAGCAATTATGAATTGGGCTGCAATAAACATTCTGGTACAAATATCTTTGTTATGATGTGATTTTTGGTCTTCTGGGTATATGCCCAGTAGAGGAATTATAGGATTGAATGGCAGATCTATTTTTAGATCTCTAAGTGTTCTCCA
>CAUYPK010023727.1:0-10157 GCA_963574355.1 Loris lydekkerianus
AAAATTTCTTTATTCATTCACCTGTTATCCTGCACCTAATGGTGTCCTCTTTCATTGTCAAAAATGCCAGCGTGTGGTGACTCTTACAAGGGTACATGTGAAACTTAGTAAATGTAGAATATAAACGTCTTAACACAATAAATAAGAAAATGCCAGGAAGGCTATGTTAACCAGTGTTATGAAAATGTGTCACACAGTCTTTAAAATCAGTGTATGGTGCCCCATGATCGCATTAATATACACAGCTATGATTTAATTATAAAAAAATTAAAAAAAAGAAATTAGATAAAGAGTTAAAAAATGTAGAGGATGGACTTTGATAACAATAAGGCATCAATAATGGTTCATTAGTTATAACAATTATACTGCATTTATATAAGATGTCAATACAGGACGCTAGATAAAGCATATATGGGAACTCTACTGTTGTGATAGTTTTAAGCAAATTTGGGAGTGCTCAAAAATAATACACTTTTATTTTAAAAACTTTATATGCAAAGGATGCTTTTTTTTTTTTTTTTTTTTTTTTCTTTAATCCAAAGTCAATAAGACCCAGGGACCAGGACAGAGAACCTTCCCTCCAGGATCAATCGTCCTCAGTCCTCATGCTGTTTGGTGTCCTTTACAGACTCACACTTCCATGTTGGATTCTAGGACCCTTTGTCCAGGCCCTATGCGTATTAGTCAGGAAAAACTAGATTTAGCAATTAAGAACAAAAATATAGTTAATGCCTTAAAGCAATCCAGCTTTTCTTTATTTCTCATATTTCATATCCAGTTTGGGGCAACAAGGGGTCATCTTCCATGGGGACCAAGGTAGTGTCAGAGGACACCACAATATCAAGGACGCTTCTGCTTTCACCAGAAGAAAGAAGAGTATCCTGCATAATTACTAATAAGCTCTCCATGGCCTTTGTCCAGAAATGACTCATGTCACTTTGCCCCCCAGCTCATTGGCTGGACATGTTGTATGACCATGGCTACCTGCAAGAAGCCTGGGAAATGTAGGAGAAAAATTAGAATATTTGGTAAGCAATAAATTTACCACACATTCTTATTTCTGTCTTCTTTACCACCCCTTGGGCGTACTTACATCCAATCAATTTATTTTTCTCATTACTACTCTCAAAATATTTGAGAACTCTGCTCTGTATTCCGTACTCATGATATACTCAATCCCTTCTCTAGAGGAACTATGAACACCAACATAGATCTCAGTCTTCCACTTATAGACTAATACAATACTCATTCTTCCTTCAATTTGTGCCTGCCTAAGACTTATCCATGGAAAAAAAATAAAAAACACAAAATGAATGTTATAGGTGTGAATATAGGATACTCGTATTCTGAAGTTATTGTCTAGTGATGGGGAAAAGTAGAAGTTACTCTGTAGTTCATCTCTTGAAACCATTACTTTGAGATTATCTGCAATTCCGATGTTATAAATTCATATAAAGTTCCCAATTGCATTTTGATCTGGCTTTCTGAGGCTTTATTTTCATATGGAAATTGTCTTCTTGCTTTCTAAATTGCATAATTATAATTTTAATAACCTCTTCCAAAATGTAAAAGCCCAATCACCTATGAACATGGTGTGTTTTGACATGTGTTTATTGCATGTGTGCCTATGAATATAGTTGAATTAGCTCTTGTATCCTATTGCAAATTTGGTTACAGTTACCTTTCTTAATAACATCAAGAATGAAATTATGACAAATTAGAATCTCCTTCACCACATTGCAGTAGTAATGGCTGCTAGAAATACGTGTTGGTTTTTCTAATTGGTTGTGGCAAGGAGTGGTTTGGTGTCTAAATGCTGTTACCTGTCTTTGTAGTGTTATGTTATAAATCTCAACTGATAATTGTATCAGTTGATCAACTATTACACACACACACACTCATTTCTTGGTAGTATTTCCAAGCTCTTTAATGATAGGTGAAATGGTAGAGAAAATTTAATGCAGGAAGCTTGGCAGAGGGTTCCCTTTGCTCTGTTCATGTTTTGATCTTTTCAACTTCTTCAAAGCAATTTAAGATGAGGTTATTCTTCACCTATATAACATGTGCTCTGACCCTCTTCTCTGTAAAGCTGAACGTTGTATAAATTCAATAAATGTTACCTTTCTTAAAATCTAAGAAAGACTTATAATCTCCTAATACAGCATTGCCTCCCATTTCTCCTAATACAGAATTATCCTTAGTTGCAGAAGGAAAGCTATGGTCAGTTAGACTGCTTCTTTTAATTAATTCACATTTTAAATCTCTTGACACAATTTTTTTTTTCTGCTTCACAACTCCCCGTATACAATGTCCTCTCCTTTCCTTTCTGTGTTTCTCTTACCCTTCACAATAATCAATTGAAGAGCCATGACTTTATTTGACCTGAAAGGTTCTTGATGTGCGTTGATCTATTGAATCTCTTTGTGCATCAAGCATGTAGGTATTATGCTTGGGAGGAATGCAAAGGAAGCTGATTATATTAACATTGCAAAGATTATTTCCTCATGCTTGCTGTCTTAACTCATTTCTTTTCATTCCTGGGTCTTCACCTACACCATTCTTACTCATCCTTTATATATGACCTTAGGAATCACTTATTTCAGAACGGATGTGCTCACTTTTTAATACTAGATCTGGGTTCTCACTTACTGACCCCCATACTCTGCATATGTCCTGTATACAAATAATATCTACTATAGCATAACTACTTTTTTATCGTTCCTCTCTGGCTTACATTTTCCACGGACATCAGTATAGATGGTTCATAGTCATTGGAACAAGGGAAGCCCTCAAAAAATTGTTGCTGAATAAATCAAAATTTTAAATAATTATGATTATGACAGCTAACATATATGTATTGAGAACTTGTGATATGTAAGACATTTAGAATATTATGTGAATTGTCTCAATTAACATTCATAAGTCTTTTTAAGAAGAGTATTATTTTTCCTACTATACAAGTGTTTGGGGTGGTGCCTATGGCTCAGTGGATAGGGTACCAGCCCCATATACAGGGCTGGTGGCAGGTTCGAACCCGCCCTGGCCAAACTGCAACAAGAAAATAGCTGTGGCAGGTGCCTATAGTCCCAGCTACTCGGGAGGCTGAGGCAAGAGAATCGCTTGAGCCCAGGAGTTGGAGGTTGCTGTGAGCTTTGACACCACAGCACTCTACTGAGGGCGATAAAGTGAGACTCTGTCTCAAAAAGAAAACAAAAAAAACCAAAAAACAGGTGTTTGAGAGATGTTTTTGATTTACATTTTGATTTAAATTATAATTTTGATTTATAATGTAAATCAAAATGTAAATCAAATCATTTATAAATAAATCATTTATAATGATTTATATTATTTATATTTAACACAATTATTGACATGGCAGGGATTATGGCTGTCATTTATTTTGTTTGCTGTTTATCCTCTTAGATTTTTATTTCTCTATTTTCTTCTATTTTTCTCCTTGCAAGTTACTTGAACATTGTTTAAAATTCAATTTTCATTTATTTATAGTGTTTTTAAGTGTATCTATTGAAATTTTAAAGCATCTGCTCTAGGTATTGCATTACGTACCCATGACTTAGCAATACCTACTGGTGTCAATATATTACCAGTTCAAGTGAAGTATAGAGAACTTTTCTTCCTTTATCCCTTTACCCTCCCTCAATTGTAATGTAATTATCTTAACTATATTTCCTCTACATTTAGAGAGAACCGCATTAGATCTTATTAAATTTTTTGTTCAACTATCAGAGATAATATAGAAAACTCAATAGAAAAGGAAAATCTAATTGATTTGACCCTATGTTTGTTTACTAGTGTTCTTATTTTTTGGCCTAAAGTTCTAAGATTTGTTCATTTACCATTTACTTTCTGTTCAGACAACTTTCTAAAGATACCCTATCAGGGTAAGTTGTTTGGCATCAGTTCTGTTTTATTTTTCTTTTTCTTTTATTACTTTTATTTTTCTTCTTCTGAGGATGATTTGAAGTTTTTTAATTTTTTTATTCCCGAAAAATTTTGTTGGTGGATGTAGATTTGGGGATGGCAGTTCTTTTACTCTAATGTTTAAAGATGTGCTGCCACTTTATTTTTGCTTTAATGGTCTCTAGCGAGAAATTTACTATCATTAGAATTTTTTCCCTATATAGGTAAAGTGTCATTTCTCTCTGCTTGCTTTTAAGACCATGTCTTTCTTTACTTTTCATAAGTTTACTACCCTATTTCTAAATGTGATTTTATTGGTTTAATTTTTTGATTTATGCTTTTCCTGAATTTGTAAGTTTATGTCTTCTCAATTTGGAGACGTTTTCAAATTTTATTTCTTTCAATACTTTTCAACCTTGTCCTATTTCTTCCTCTAATAATCTGACTGTTAGATTGTTTTCTAATGGTCCCAGAGCTCTGTGAGGCTCTGTGTTTTATTTTTTTCACACTTTTTTTCTGTTTTTGAGGAAGCATAATTTTGATTTCTCTCTCTTTATGGTTCTTTTTGATATACTACTTTCATTCACTGAACTCTTCTATTTTTTTATTTGTGTCAAGTTTGTCATAATTGCTTGTAGAGATAATTTTATGATGGACAATTTTTCTTATCAGACAATTCTAACATCTAAATCAGTGGTTCTCAACCTACCTAATGCTGCAATGTATTTTCATTGTTAAAAAGGGATCGCAATCCAGAGGTTGAGAACTGCTGATCTAAATTATCTAAATATCGGTATCTGTCTGTTGTTTTTTCTCATTCAAGTTCAAATTTGCTTGGTTCTTTGTGTCAAGAGAATTTTCAAATTATATTATAGATAACTGGCTAGCCATAGGTGAATCTATTGGAGACTCTGAATCTCATCTAAATATTGCGTTAGTTGGCCTTCTCTGACATTGCTCAGGTAGGAGAAGAGGCAATTCTTCTCATTGTTGCTAGTTTAACGTTCAGATTCTCTGGTTGGCCTCTGTTGACACCTGGAGGTGGGGGCGGGGGAATCCTCCTTAGTGTTGAGTGGTGGTAAAATCTTAGTCTCTCACTGGTTCATACTGAGTAGAAGGCAGTATCTCCTAACCCTCAAATGGAAGTGAAAGTACAGGATTCACCCACTGATCCTCACACAAAGACAGAGACCTGTACAACTCAACGAGAATCAAAGCTCTGGCGCACTGCTTAGACTTTTCTGATCCATATCCATGAGGAGAAGTTGGGGAGCTCCTGTAACCGGAAAAGAGTAGAAGTTGAGTTTCCATAATGGGCATTTGTTGACATAGGTGTGGACAGGGCCATGGGATTTTTCATGTGGTGTTTCAATGAAGTAAAGTTATTATTTTCTAAATGCTTTCTATCACAAAGCTGCCACTCGTCTGATTCTTTTACTAGTGAGGAATAGGCTTTTGTTGTGGCTTTTTTTCTCTGTACCTATTGGTGTTTCCAGGTTGCTGGCTTTCTCAGCATCAAGCTTGGTATATTGAAAGCAACATGCAAAGCCAGAGAACTCACTACCATGTCCTTCCGTGAGTGTTAACGTCCCTTGGCAGTCTGCCTTCTTCTCCCTGGTGTTTTCAATTGCAGGATGGGTAGAGAATATTACTCTTACTCTGTCTCCAGAAATACATTCATCCTTTGCTTGCTTATTTTTAATTACATTTATTGTGAACGTTTTATTAAATTAATTTATTATTCATTTGGAATACATTTTTGAGAACTTTTTTGTTTGTTTTTTAGGTTAAGTGGCATTTCCAAATCTTTTTATTTCTGGCAACCTTTTCTGCTGCTACCGAGTATTTATTTAAATGTTTAAATAAAAAATTAAATGTATGTAAGACAATATAGGTATGTTTCTACATATATATGTATCTACACATACATTGTGTGTAATTTAAATTGCGTACAAACGTTATGGGTACCCCGTATATATAAAATATGAATACCCCTCCCCCAAAACTATGTTTATACTATTGTTCAATAGCTCTCTGACATTACTGATGTAGAAGAGAAGTCTGCTACCAAACGATAATGTTTTTCATTGTTAACTGAACTAAATTATTTGTTTCTCTATCAATGCTTAGAAATGTTTGTATGTTAGCTGTACCCTTGAAAATTAGAACTTCCTACAAGATAAAACACAAAGTTGAAGTTCTCTCAATATTTGCATTCCTGTGAGTTTTTTAAGCCGTCTTGATCTCTAGACTCAGTATTTCTTCAGCCCAGGAAGATTTGTTTTTATTATTTCTTGATAATTGGTTTTTATCTTGTTCCTTCCTCAAATCTAGACCACTAATTGTATTCCATAGCATTTTCCATGTGCCTTCCTTGCTGGTATAATTTATGTTCTCTTTTCCTTTTTGTTAGGCATTTTATGAGAGATTTCTTAAAGATAACATTTTATTTACTCATGTGGATTTCCACAGTATCCCATATTCTCTATTCTCTCCATTAAAGCTTTTATGTCAGCTGGCATATTTTTCATTTAAGATGAAAAGCTTGTTTCTCTGAACAGCTGGCACAAGAATTCCCCCCAGACAGAAGACTCTAGTGGAAAATATTTTGTGTTGATTAGAAGCTAAAGAAACGAGATGATTGTTGAATTGTAACTTGGAAGGGGAGAAGTGGAGAGAACCCAGGAGGTGACAGAAAGCTCGGAGATACTCATTGTGACCCCCTCTTGAGCCTCCAGCACATTTTCAGCATGTGGATATTTGTTTCATTAATTTTATTCACTTTTGCTTTTTTGTATGTTTAAAAATGGGAGAACTAAATGTTATGTGTTAAATTAGAGCTAGTGCATTACAGCCCGCAAATAATGTAATATAACGTAAATCTGGCATTAGAATGGAAGCTTGGAAACTCTTGGACTTCCAGAAGCTATAAAATCAGGGGGGACTACAATTGGTCACAGAAAGAATTCAAGACAATTTTACATAGATTTATAAGCCAGGGATAGAACAATATAGAGGAAAGGCCATGTAAAGGCTTAGGGGGAAGATGATGATTTAGTCAACCACATTGAGAGGCCTCAGAAAAAGCAATCTGACGATGTCATGATATTATATATCTAATATGAATAAATACCCCCTTAAAGTTCAGGGATATCCCTAAGATGATGGTAACTTTCCCTTACTCACAACTCTTTCCCCTCTCCACAGTTACCTGTCTTCCTTTAGACTCAGCAAAACTTTGTTTCTTGCTCATCCAATGTGCTTGTGTTTCCTTGATATTTTGGAAAGGTCATCCCAGAGATTGGGTTTGTTTTGGTTTGAATTCTTTAGAATGAAATAAGGTAAAAAACAAGAAAGTTCTATGTTCATTTTAATTTTCCTTTGTGGTTCAGAAACAGTCCTCAAATCTAAGAAGATTTAAAAGGGAACTGACAACCATGGAGTCATGGCAGAAAGCGTGACATATGTCTTCTCCATTTTGGTTGCGCCACTAAGTTGGATAGGGCACTGCTCCTGTTTGCTCAGAGGCTTGGTTGAACTTCTTTGATAGAAAAATAAAAAATAACAAGCAAGCAAAACCCCACACCCCATTGTCTAGCAAGTTTATCTGCCCCAAATATAATCAGCCATATACCAATGCACTATCCCTGCAATGTATCATCTCAAGTTCCTGGCGACCTTCCCCAAGGCTATATCATTGGATCAAGATCCTCACTACTCCAGCAATTTCCTTATCTCTAGTGGCAGATACTCTGCAGCAAGATCTATTGAAATCTTCTTTTTGTGTTACTGAAGTCAAATGGTGTCTTGAATTTGGAAAATGATGGGTTTCTTGACCTTTCATCAGATTCAGTTCATTTTGTATTATATCTTGCCTGAAGTCCTCAAGTTTTGTGCTTACTATTAACTATCTGCAAGTGTTGAAAATATATTTTTAAATTTGTTTTCAATTGACATAATTATGCCTCTGAGCCCCCATTGCAGAAGGATGGCAAAAAATTCAATGTCAACTTTAACAATCATCATTCACTCAAATATCATCACTCTTAGACACCATACATTCCTGAGGTTTTATTTAGCGCCATGACAGTGAGGAATTTAGGCTCCCATGCAGCCATTATCAGTGAAAAAGGACTGCAAGTGAATCCAAGGGCAAACGGAACTAAGCAATTCTGAATCAAATACTGCCTCTACTATTGTGTGGCTTTGGCTGTTACATAACCTCTCTTTCCCTCAATTTTTTTCATTTGTGAAGAATAACTTCTAACACTTGTTCTCAAATTACTTCTCTTAGGATTAAATGAATAAACATAGGTGAAGTTTGCAAAGTGGGGCCTCACGTACAGCTAACTTTAGATATATGTTTGATATTTTGCCACCTTGATCTTGCATTCCCCTGGGTGGTTTTGAGAGTGTATGCCAGCCTCCTTTACCTCTCAGTCTCCTTTCCATCAAGACTTCTTAATTCTTCTTTGTCCTCCATTTGTCTAGAACTCCTAGCAAAGTACTTTGTTTGATTGGCTTAAAATTCCACAAAAGAACCATGTTTTACTTTTTTATGGGCATACAACATCTATATCAAAATAAATCCCATGCCCAGCTACTTTTTGGGAAATGGGAAGAAGGGGTAAGTACATAAGGAAAATATGTGAACATTATCCTGCTGCACTTATCTGTGTCTTTGATCTTGTCAGTGGGAATATTGATTAGGAAGAGAAATTAAATCAGTGTGCTTAAGGCTTTAGCTTTCTGAAAAACCTTCACGTTTTTCTATAGCATTTGTTATCATATTTTATTTTGCCAATTAATGCATTTGTATATTTTATATGTATTTATAAAAACACAAAAGATTAGTATATGTACTTATAATCATATATAAGCACATATTTATATATCATATAATGTATAAGATGGTTCCGTTGTTTTTTGCTTATTTTAGTAACTTTCTTTTTTTATTATTTTTTTATTATTAAATCATAGCTGTGTACATTAATGCTATCATGGGACACCATACACTGGTTTTATAGACCATTTGACACATTTTCATCATTCCGGTTAACATAGCCTTCCTGGCATTTTCTTAGTTATTGTGTTAAGAAATTTATGTTCTACATTTACTAAGTTTCACATGTACCCTTGTAAAATGCACCAAAGGTGTAATCCCACTAATCACCCTCCCTCCACTCATCCTCCCCCCTTCCTCCCCTCACTCTCCCCCTTCCACATATTCTTAAGTTATAACTGGGTTATAGCTTTCATATGAAAGCCATAAATTAGTTTCATAGTAGGGCTGAGTACATTGGATACTTTTTCTTCCATTCTTGAGATACTTTACTAAGAAGAATATGTTCCAGCTCAATCCATGTAAACATGAAAGAGGTAAAGTCTCCATCTTTCTTTAGGGCAGCATAATATTCCATGGTGTACATATACCACAATTTATTAATCAATTCATGGATCGATGGGCAGTTGGGCTTTCTCCATGACTTAGCAATTATGAATTGAGCTGCAATAAACATTCTGGTACAAATATCTTTGTTATGATGTGATTTTTTGGTCTTCTGGGTATATGCCTAGTAGAGGAATTATAGGATTGAATGGCAGATCTATTTTTAGATCTCTAAGTGTTCTGTGAACATCTTTCCAAAAGGAATGTATTAATTTGCATTCCCACCAGCAGTGTAGAAGTGTTCCGTTTTCTCCACATCCACGCCAACATCTCTGGTCTTGGGATTTTGTGATATGGGCTAATCTTACTGGAGTTAGATGGCATCTCAAGGTAGTTTTGATTTGCATTTCTCTGATTAAGGATGATGAGCATTTTTTTATATGTCTGTAGGCTGTGCACCTGTCTTCTTCAGAGAAGTTTCTCTTCAAGTCCCTTGCCCAGCCTGCGATGGTATCACTTGTTCTTTTATTGCTTATACATTTGCGTTCTCTGTGGATTCTGGTTATTAAACCTTTGTTGGAGACATAACCTGCAAATATCTTCTCCCATTCTGAGGGCTGTCTGCTTTCTTTACTTACTGTGTTCTTGGCTGTATAGAAGCTTTTTAGTTTGATCAGGTCCCAGTAGTGTATTTTTAAAGCTGCTTCAATTGCCCAGGGGGTCCTCCTCATAAAATACTCACCCAGACCAATTTCTTTAAGAGTTTTCCCTACACTCTCTTCTACTATTTTTATAGTTTCATGTCTTAAGTTTAAATCTTTAATCCAGTGAGAGTCTATCTTAGTTA
>CAUYPK010023728.1:0-17721 GCA_963574355.1 Loris lydekkerianus
TTTGGCTTTGCGTTTGTGGGTAACTTTATTTGTGGGTTCTAGATGGCTACCTTGGTTGTAGAGATCCTCAGTTTGGTGGTTTTCTTAATTGCTAGTTATTTCTAAGCTATAGCAGGAGTGTACTATCTTCACAAGTAGGTTCCCTGTTTCTTATTTACAAGGGGCAATGGAAAGTCTTTGAAATCCTTTCTCTAGCCCTGTGATCTTCCTAACAGTGTGAATTATCTAGAATGCCTAGTTTAAACTCTGAGACAGTAGCGGATGCTTGTACATAACATTCAGCCATTCCTTGCATTTTTGAATCTTTAAATGCTTGTAATGGGCTATACAAATTGACAGTAGATGGTGCTTGCCAGAAAGAGCCAGTTGAAATTTGTGGGACCTGTGATTGGCTCTAATCCATCAGGAAAAGCACTCAGATGTCCCAGGTGGCAGGTGTGGCCCTAGGGCTCCCAGGGGACCCGTTTGTGTGCTCCACCTAAACCACTGTGGAGAGGTGGGGAGCTAGGCTGGGCCGGCAGGGGCAGGCAAGCCTGCTTGCAGGCTTTACAGAGGCAAGCATAAGAGCTATGTCAGCAGAGGTCAAGGGTCATCACCGAGACTGCTGGGGAAAGACACCAGGGAGGGGGTGGTGGAAGCAGGCCCACCAAGCCAAAAGGTTGACATGCAGAAGCAAGGAAGTGTAGGTTTTATATTCCAATATAAGTGAATCAGTTTTGCTCAGTTCTCTCTTCCCTTGCCCCTCAGGTCTCCTTCTGGCATCTGGCCACAGCAACAGCCTAAACTGCTAAGATAACCAGCAGTGATGCTGTGGGCTGGCAGCTTCCATGTTTAGGATCCCTCCCAGACCAGAAGTACAGCTTTCCTGTGGGGAAAAGGGTGCTTTGCAAAGGCATTGTGGCTGGAACCCATACTTCCCTCTCCTGTTAGTCTGCCCACATGGGCTCCCTTGCCTCCTAAGATCAGTTCACAAATGTCTACTCTGTGGTTCTACATGATTAAGTCCTGGGGGTTTCCTAATCCAGTCAGTAAGTGTGTCATCTGATCCTCCAAGTTCAATCCCTGACGGCCAAGGAAAACCGTATGGGCCCGAGGTTGTCCATTGCATGGTCAAACAGGCTTAATATTCTCCCACTTTGGGTTATGTCTGCTTTGCTGGAGCAGCCAGGTAGGCAGCATCAGGGAGGCCTGGCAGGCAAGGAGCTTACAGTCTGAGCACCTCTTAGTCTGTTGCAGGTCTTTAAGAGGAAAGGTATGTGCCCTATTCTCTGTGAGAGCCTTAGCGTAGTGGGCACACCAATAGAGGGAAAGCAGCTGCTCCACAAAGCTGCAGCTCAGTTGTCTCTTGGGGTACTCATGCTGCTCTACAGTAGTAGGTGGGGATGCCAGAGGGAAGTAAAGAGTCTGAACAGAGGAGGGCTGGCACTCTAGCACCTTTTGTCTTGGGGTGCTTCCCTGATTTGCTACAGCAAAGAAAGGCTGAGAAACTACCACAATTGGAAGATTATAGGAGACAGAGTAGAAAATGACTAAATGCAATATGGTTTCCTGAATTATAAAAGCCAGCAGTAGAAAAAACTTGTGGAATCCAAATAAAGTCTGTAGTGTAGTTACTAGTGTTAACCAATGATAACGTCATGATTTTGAAAAATGTACCATAATTCTATAAGATGTCAATATTAGGGGAAGTTGAGTAAAGAGTATAGGGAAACTTTATAAGTCTTCTACAAATCTAAAAGTTTTTCAAAAAATAATTTTTCAAAAATTACATCATCTCATTATCTTAGGATGAACATCATTAAATAACTATATATATAGTTCACTTATCACAGTGTGAACAGTGTATGTCAGTTATTACTATTTATTCTCATTTGGCAGTCATATCTGTAAATAGGAAAGCTAAGATTTTATTTCCATTGGATTGTTTGAGAATTTTTATAACTTTTTTTTTGATATTAAATTGAGATAATTTGTGAAGTACTGAAAGGTGTAAAGAAAAAAGTAAAACTAACTTTAATAACACGATCCAGTCATATTCACTGTTAACTTTGTATTCTATTTCCTATCAGAATCTTATGTTGTAAATATCAGACAGTGCCAAAAAATGTATAAGAGAGGAAAAAACCTGTATTAAAATTGTAATACTCAATATATGTCAATAACAAAAGATGACTACAAGTCATGTTGAGCACCTCTTGTAACTGCAGAAATCAAACATGATTTGAGTATTACAAATACTCAGTACTCTTGGGTCACGCACAGGGGTAACACAAATACTCAATACTCCTGGGTCACATGCAGTGGTGACACAAATTCCTATGAGTATTTTCAAATGTCTAGTATTTTCCAATGTGTCAATCTGTCCTCTTCAGCTCAATTGCAAGGAAATGTTTACTGCATGCAACCTGGGAAGAGCAGGGGACTTACTTAGATCTGCTGTGAATTTTTCTGCTGGTGAAGTCTTTGGAGTTACAACTTAAGATATGAAAGTCTCCTAGCTGATGCTCCAATTTGGGTACACTCCAGGCTTGGATGTCTGCTGATCTTTATGTTCCTGCTCCTGACAATAAATATTTGTAAAAATGTCGAAACTATGAATAAATATATTTAATATAGTTTTTTTTTTTTTTTTTTGTAGAGACAGAGTTTCACTTTACCGCCCTCGGTAGAGTGCCATGATGTCACAGGACTCACAGCAACCTCCAACTCTTGGGCTTCCATGATTCTCCTGCCTTAGCCTCCCGAGCAGCTGGGACCACAGGCACCCGCCACAACGCCCGGCTGTTTTTTCGTTGCAGTTCGGTCGGGCCTGGGTTTGAACCCGCCACCATTGGTATATGGGGCCAGTGCCCTACTCACTAGAATATTTGAATCTTTTCCTGTAAGGAACAAGAAGAGGCTAAAGAAAGTAACTTGGGGTTTAATAAACAAGTGTATTCATTTTATTTGATATCTGGGCTAGAATGCATTGGCAATCACAATTCACTGAAACCTCAAACTCCTGGGCTCAAGTGATACTCTTGCCTCAGTCTCCCATAGTACCTCCTGTCTTAGCCTCCAAGAAAGCAGTGTATTTGAATGCTTTAGAGAAGTAAGTTAGAAGCTGAGAGGTACCAACTGCAGTGGGAATCCACTTTGAAATAGAGAGTGAATATCAATCCACAACCAATCAGTTCAATAGTTCTGTTTCATGAATTCCGATTGACCTTAACTGCCAAAAACTGAAAATGAAATGTCTATATTTGCAATGTGAGTTGGCAGCTGCAGATAAGAAGTATTTGATAAGTGTCTAGCCCATTCTAAAACTTTTTTTGTTTAGAATATAAAGTAGAAATAAGAGGATGACAAATCTAGTCACAATTATTTATATTTTTTTTAGTTAAAGTAACACATATTGACTAGCATTTTTTGAGTGGTTTATTCTTGATGAGAAAAATCATCATGAATCATGTGTTAAATTGAGTTTGAGTACTCATGGGTGACTGAGCTAAATTTCTTTTTAAGCTTGAAAGCTTTCTAATTGTCTGTGAAACCATACAGCGAAATTGATGCTGTATATTAAAAATAACCAACTTGAACACATTAAGTGTGTTTATTTCCCTCTAGTAGTATAAAGGTTTATTTCCCTCTAGTAGTATAAAGTTATCTGAGTAGTTAAGGAAATATACTTTGTATAGCTATATGTATAACAAGATGGTGATATATTTGTTTTTAGGCACAAATGATTTCATTATTTCATTATTTCCATGTGGTACAATATTTATTATGGTATTTAAAGTAATATAATTTGTAAAACTCATATACAAATTCTTACCTTTCCACTCTCTTTACATTATTGTTATTATTTATAATATTATTATTGATCTTATAAGATTAATATCATAGTAATTCATAATAATTGTTTTTGACACAAAGGCTTTCCTAGATAGACCTCATCTTTCCACTGAGCTACTTGAAGACCTGTTTTGGCACCACTCATATGACACTACATATTGCTTTATATTATTACTATATACATAGTCATGTTCCATTGTTTTTTTTTGGATGAAATGCAATTTTATTGAAACAATATAATTATTTATATTAATTTTTATAATATTTATAATTATTATAAATGTTGAAATAATAATTGAAATGTAAATAATTCTATTTACATTATGGAAAAAACACATTTTAAACATCTTTGCATTCTTTATTTACCTCAGAGTTCTGACCACAGGAGGTAATAACTAAGAATCTGTTGAATAAGCACAATTAGTGAACATGTTCCTTCATTAAAATAATTTATCCTGTAAAGATAGAAGAATAATGCATTTTTCTGTACCAGAAGACCCGAGAGGCTTCTTTCGGGTTGTTGAACTAACATATTTATTTAAGCAGCCTACAAATTCAACATGAGATGCAGTGAAACAAGTGGCAATGAAAGTTTTGTATAGATAGATGTTAAATTTATTGAATGAGTCTTTAGTAACATTACTTGAAGAACACTGACTAGTAAGATTGCACCACCTCCTTACCAGGGCAGTTGGAAAATTTAATTGTATGAATAACTTTTTTTCTATGTGCTTTATTATCTTTATTCAAAAGCTATAAATCAAGGAAATTATCCAATTTGGTTATTTGTAAAACAGATTATCCAAATGATATAACTGTAAAACAACTTTAATAGCTTATAATTTCATTTTAGCAAAATTCCAGACAGCATGCTGCTCTAGTATTAAAAATTTATGGCAATAACATCTTTCATTGTTCTCATTATTTGAAAATGATGGGATCACCTTGGAAGAAGTCAGAAAAACTACTCACTGTGTTTGTTTTCCATTTGTTTCAGTTAACTGAAGTCTGGCATGATGGGACTTGCAAAATTTCATAAAGGTGCTGTACAAGGTCCTCTGCCTGTGCAAACTTTCTGTTCAAAATGTCTCTTATATTTAAAAATGGACTGTTATACAAAACATTGATTTGTGGTTGGTTTTAGGGTGCACATATAAAATGCATGAAAGTTGAGAAAAGCCATGAGATAAAGAAGACTGAACAGAAAATATAAACTGCAGATTTGTCTAAAATTAGACAAACGTCCAGCTTTCAAACCAGAAGACAACTGAAATGATGTTTCGCTGGAATGGTACCTTTTTGCAGTAACAATGGCTCAATGGAAAATTAACAATAGTGCTCAATTTAAAAGATTTCATCCAATTTATTCTATATGTTATTTAATGGCTCACCTCTCAGCATTTTTCATATAAAAACATAACAGAAATTTAAATTATTATACCCTCTGTGGCTAATTAAAAAGCCAAATATTTGCTCTTTTCCAGAGATAAAATCAGAATCAGTTATCATTATTTTTGTGTCAAGATTGACTCACCAAATTAAAAGTTCAGACTCCCTCAATTTGTATTATTCAGATTTTAGACCAACTAATTAGTTTCTTATATCTAGGTAGACTTTATATTGTATCTCTGTGTTGTGACAAATGAGCCCTTAAAAAAAAAAAAAAAAAGACTTAAGAAAAGGTAATGAAATTGTCCTAAGTCATAAGTTTTAAAGCAAAAATAAAATAAAAGCGGACTAGTATGTGAATAGAAATCGGTAAAAACAGGGTCCATTTGCAAAGGCAGTTGTAAATATAATTCTTCAGGAATACAAATGTGGCTTAAAGCCTTGCCAGAATCTTTACAAAAAGCCTATTCAAATTATTTGTATGAAGTACATGAAGTGGCAAGCAACAGTAATAGACCTAAAAGTAGTTATTTTTAGAATTCTAGTATCTAGTAATCCAACACAGTTAGATTAGGGCCCACTTGAACTGGTATGTGAGGCAGAGATTTCCTTTCTATGCTTACAGAAACAGGCCAGCCTTGACTCTCATCACCCTGCTTTTCAAGTAGACCTTGAATATGGAATGTCTGTAACCTTTCTATATTCCAGATTCAGCGAAGTTTATTAGATTTCATAGCAGGAGGACTTTAAAATGTTGTGACTCATTCAGAAAGAAGATTTATTTTTAATTATGAAAAACAAAGTTATAGCCAATAGTCTGTGTGTGATTGCTTACTGACCAATTCTATAACTCTGATTTCTAAACTCAACAACCCCGAGAGATTTATCCCAGTAAAAAGCACAGAGATATATTACATATCCTCATTCATAAAATTATGTTTTTGTCATATCCATGATTGGGATTGAAAAATGTTCAAAAGTGTTGAAAAAATATTAGGATATGCAGCCTAAAAAATTACAAGCACCTGTTTGCCAATCTAATACTCCATTCTGATAACTATTCCTCAGGGGAACTGTTTATCATTTCCATTCTATATAGACTGAATGGGGGGTTACTCGCTAAGAGTTATAGAGCAAGTTAGAAGCAATAAAATCAAATTTCACCTTTGGAGTCATTAGTAATTTTCAGAGTTCAGTGACAACCTTTAAATATTGTAAAGCCGCAACAGCTTAAGCCTCCAGTGCTACCTATGAAAACCTAATGAAAGAAGATAGTTGATAGCTGTTGATGATATGTTCATTTGACTGTTTCCTCATCTCTAGTACTGGTGGTAGTAGTAGTAGTAGTAGGAGAAAAAAAAGCTGTAGTGGCAGCAGCTATCCTAGAAATTAGAGGTAAAAGAGGAACAAAAGTATGACCAGGTACTAGGTACTGTAGTAATATCCTAAGTACTTTATGGTACCATCTTATTTAATGCCAAGTATATATTTTGGTTTCAGTAGTAAGAGATATGTCCAAGTTTTAAAATGTAAGTCTGAGAGTCCCTAAAATACACTGTTTACTTTACCTGCTATAGTTCTGAATCAACTGAAAAAATAAAAGAAAAATAAGATGATGGCCAAACACTTCCTTTTTCTTAATAAAACCGACATAGGAAAATGTCACTTATATCTTTGACATCTTCTAAATTAAACACCTTGACCTACACTGTAGGAGCAAAATCTGTGTTCCCTAAGACAATTCATTCTCAAGAGGAAGAAAACATGGGAGGAGTAAGCTATGCATGCTGAGCTTCTCTGCCCACTCACCAGTCAGGTAGGTGACTCTACTCTCTTGGGACTGACCATAGGTCAGGCGTACAAACACTAATGAGCTACAGGTGTGTGAAAGAGATATCCTTCATACCAACCAAAGTCTTCAGGTGATCGTTGCTGTTATTTGCTTGATTCCTAACCATTAGGTTTATCCAGTAAGTAAATATTCAGGGTGTGGTAATAGCGCCCTCCAAGCATGAAGCCAATAATCTATCAAGGAGAACTGCTCCCCTGCACATTGTAACTTTCTGAGGTTCAGAGCATATCCTTTAAACTATTGGTTAAGGGTAGATATTCTTTCCCAAGAGGGCAATAAGTTCAAGTCCTTTCTCAGAAGATCAGACACTATATAGTGAATGATATGTTAAAAGAAAAAAACAAAACAAAACAAAACATTTTTATTAGGGCAGAGCAAGATGGAGGACTAGAGACAGCTTCTTTGCAACCAGGCATGGTAAGATTGGAGAGAAAAGAATCCAGGCACCTCTGACTTGTGCGCTCTACCCGGAAACATCCCTTTTGGGGCACAAGAAGGAAGTGGGGGACTTCAGGACCCCAAGAGGAGAATGAATGCAGTGGAGAAGCAGCAAGTATTTGCAATCGGTCTGAGGTCAGCTGACTGTGGCAGCTGTGGTGGCAGCAGCTAAGCAGCATTGAGAGTTTGCAGACAGGGAAGGCCTTCCCTGCAAGTTTTCTTTCTTTTCTTTTCTTTTTTTTTTTTGTATTGGGCACTTGATTGAGTTACCTTGGTAGACCTGGGGCAAGAGAGCAAGTGACTTTGAACAGCAACCAGAGGCCAGGTCTGAGCCACCAGGGTGGAATGGAGCTTTCATTGTTCGGCTGCAGGCCAGACACAGTGATAAATAAAGATACAACAGAATTGAATGTGATCCTGTGCTTGATAGACATATATAGAATGCTCCATCCCAAAGCTAAAGAATATACATTCTTCTCATCAGCCCATAGAACATTCTCCCAAATAGATCATATCCTATCACACAAATCAAACCTCAACAAAATCAAAGCAATTGAATTTTACTTTGTATCTTCCCAGATCATAAGGCAATTAAGGTGGAACTCAACTCCAACAAAAATTGTCTTTCCCATGCAAAGGCATGGAAATTAAACAACCTTATGCTGAATGACAATTGGGTTAAAATAGTGATAAAAAAAGGAAATCTTTAATTTCCTTGAGTACAACAAAGAACACAACCTACCAAACCTGTGGGACACTGCAAAAATAGTCCTAAGAGGGAAATGTATTGCATCAGATGCTATATTCAAAAAACAGAAAGCACATCAATAACCTAATGAATCATCTTAAAGAAATGGAAAAGAAAGAGCATTCCAATCCCAAACATAGCAGAAGAAAAGAAATAACCAAAATTAAATCTCAAATAAATGAAATTGAAAATAAAAGAGTCATCCAGAAAATTAGTAAAACAAAAAGTTGGTTCTTTGACAAGATAAATAAAATCAATAAACCAGCGACAAGATTAACCAAAAATAGAAAAGTAAAATCTTTAATAACCTCAATCAGAAATGAAAAGGGGGAAAAATCAACTGATGCCACAGAGATACGAGAGATTATTTCTGAGTACTATCAAAAATTTTATGCCCAGAAATTTGACAATGTGGAGGAAATGGACCAATACCTTGAATCACACCATCTTCCTGGACTTAACCAGAAAGAAATAGATCTCTTGAATAGAGCAATATCAAGCACTGAATTTGCAGAAACAATAAAATATCTTTTAACAAAAAAAAAAAGCCCAGGAACAGATGTCTTCACATCAGAATTCTATCACACCTTCAAAGATGAGCTTGTACCTATACTGAAGAATCTATTTCAAAACATTGAGAAGGAAGGAAACTTCCCCAACACATTTTATGAAGCAAACATCACCTTAATTCCAAAACCAGGAAAGGACCCAACCAAAAAGGAGAACTACAGACCCATTTCACTAATGAATATTGATGCAAAAATACTCAACAAAATTTTAGCTAATAGATTGCAGCTACTCATTGAACAAATTATACATCACGATCAAGTAGGTGTCATCCAAATGATGCAAATTTGGGTTAACATACACAAATCCATAAATGTAATACATGATATCAATAGAAGCAAAAACAAAGATTATATGATCCTTTCAATAGATGCAGAAAAAGCATTTAACAAAATGTATCATCTTTTTCTAATAAGAACACTTAAGAAAATAGGCATAGGTGGCACATTTCTTAATCTGACTGAGGTCATCTATTTCAAACCCACAGCTAACATCATACTGAATAGTGTAAAACTAAAAGCTTTTCCAGACAAGGATGTCCACTATCACCACTATTATTCAGCATGGTTCTGGAAGTTCTAGCCAATGGAATCAGACAAGAGAAGGAAATAAAGGGCACCCAAATGGGGGCAGAGGAAGTCAAACTCTTGCTCTTTACTGATATGTCTCATATGTGTATATGTCTTATAGTTAGAAAACCCCAAAGACTCAACCACAAAAATCTTGGAAGTCATCAGGAAATACAGTAATGTCTCAGAGTATAAAATCAAAGTCCACAAATCAGTAGCCTTTGTATATATGAATAACAGCCAAGTTGAGAAGCAAATCAAGGTCATAATTCCCTTCACAATAAAAGAAAAGGAAAGGAAAAGAAAAGAAAGGAAAGGAAAAGAAAGGAAAGGAAAGGAAAGGAAAGGAAAGGCTTAGAAATATACCTAACAAAAAAGGTGAAAGATATTTTCAAAGACAACAATGAAACCCTAAGAAGAGAAATTGTACGAGACACTAACAAATGGAAGAATATACCATGATCTTGGCTGGGAAGAATCAACATTGTCCAAATGTCTAGTCTACCCAAATCAATCCACAGATTCAATTTAATCCCCATTAAAATACCAACATTATATTTTAAAGAACTGGAAAAAAATAATACTTTTTTTTTGTATGGAACCAGAAAAAAACCTGTATGGCCAAAGCTATTCTTAGTAATAAAAACAAAGTCAAAGGCATCACCCTACTGGACTTCAGGCTATATTACAAGTCCACTTTAATCAAAACAGCATGGTATTGGCACAAAAATAGAGACATAGACATATGGAGCAGAATAGAAAACCAAGAGAAGACACCAGTCTCTACTTGCCATCTGATCTTTGATAAACCAAATAAAAGCATACTGCAGGAAAAAGAATCCCTATTCAACAAATGGTGCTGAGAGACTGGATAACCACATGTAAAAGACTGAAACTCAACCCACTCTTTTCACTCCTTACAAAAATTGACTCAAGATGGATAAGAGACTTAAGTCTAAGACATAAAATGACAAAAATCTTAGAACAAAGTATGGTGGAAAACTCCTGATGATATTGGACTGGGTAAACATTTTATGACATAGACTTCAGTGGCCCTCACAACAACAACAAAAACTAGCAAATGGAATTTAATTAAGCTGAAATGCTTCTGCACAGCTTAGGACACAACAAATAAAGCAAAAAGACAACCTTCAGAATGGGAAAAGATATTTGCAGGGTATCAATCTGACAAAGGGTTGATAACTAGAATCTACAAAGAACTCTAATTAATCAACAGAAAGCCCATCTACTTCTGGGCAAGAAGTATGACTGGAACCTTCTCTGACAAAGACAGACCAAAGGCTACCAAACATTTGAAAAAATTCTCATCGTCCCTGATCATCAGAGAAATACAAATCAAAACCACCCTGAGATATCACCTAACCCCAGTAAGAGCAGCCCACATCACAAAGTCTCAAAGCTGCAGATGCTGGCATGGATGTGGTGGGAAGGGAACACTTTTGCACTGTTGGTGGGACTGCAAAGTAATACAACCTTTTTAGATGGAAATATGGAGAATCTTCAAAGAACTCAAGTTAGACATCCCATTTAATCCCACAGTCCCATTACTAGGCATCTACCTGGAAGAAAAAAAATCCTTTTATCATAAGGATATTTGCAATAGACTGTTTATCACAGCTCAATTTACAATGGCCAAAATGTGGAAACAACCTAAATGCCCACTAACCCAGGAATGGATTAACAAGGAATGGAATACTATTCAGCCATTAAAAAAGATGGAGACTTTACATCTTTTACATTAACCTGGATGGAGGTGGGACACATTCTTCTTAGTAAAGCATCACAGAATGGAGAAGCAAGAATTCAATGTACTCAATTCTAATATGAAGGCAGTAGATTATTTAATACAAGGGGTGGGGGAGAGGAATATAGGATCAACAAGAGGGGAGGAGGGAAAGAGATGGGGGTCATGGTGTATGGCACAACTCCTGGGGGTGGGACACAATTACAAGAGGGACTTTAACTAACAATCGCAACCAGTGTAACCTATTTCTTTGTACCCTCAACAAATCCCAAACAATTAAAAACATTTTTCATTATATTTATTATCATCATATTATATTCCTCCATGGAGGCAGGTTTCATATTAGATTTTCCCAGCCCTTAAGTTCTATTCTATTTCCATCCATCATGCCAGGTATTTCTGCAGCAATTCTCACTATGTATTAACCTGGTAATGAATGGAGAGAAGATATTTTGAGGATAAGACAGAACCAGCTCTGAAGTGGTTAAGGGAATGCTGGTGAAGGAATAAATGGGTAAGAGATATCTGAGACTGGTTGTTGACAATAGCAGATGTTTTCTTATGGAGACTGAATAGGAGCACTTGCCCAGACCCTTTAATGAATTGTCTTTAAAAGATGAGATTAGTTTTGCCATTAAACTTTTAAAGGAGTTGACTGTTATCACACTTTAATCTGTTTCTTTATTTTGAAAAGTGGCAATTTGGTCCTTTTTCAAGACCATTTTGTTTGTGTGCCTTGTTTACTGAAAGATCTAGCAAGTGCCACATCATGCGATTCAGATTTAATTTGATCTCTGCTTGACTTCCTTAATTAAAAAGGAGGATAAATTCTCTTACATTGTCTATAAATACATCCTTCATAAATAGAACACTTATAAAAGTGCTGAGTATGTTAAGAGTGATGAAGTCTATTCAAAATTGAGATCAGAAGATGTTCATTCATTGACTCATCTGAGGCAATAGCTTCAGTGCCTATAAAGTATAAAAATAACAAACTGATCTTATGGAACAATCTTAACATAGGTTAAATTTTTCCAAAAAAGATATGCAAAAATTATTTTATGAGTATAGAGGATAGATCTTCCTTTTAGATCTACTTTTGCAATTCCTTCTTTATTTTAATGAAATCCTTGATAATTTCATTAATATGTTGTTTCATACTTTCTAGTCAAGAGGACACCATGAAACACATATTTTTAATTCCTTTTCTTTTTTTTATTTTAAGGGAAGTATATGAAGCATCAAACTTGAATTCTTTTAGCATTAAAAATTTCTAAGGAAGGTAGAAAGATTAATTCATTAAAATAGTACTAACTTGTCTTTAACATGTGCCTGGAAGTATATACTAAAAGTTGAGGATACAGTAAGGAACTCAACACAATAGTCTAGAATAGTAGAGAGTTCAGTTATAATTATGTAATCAAAGTTGCATTTCAGGCAGAAAGCTTTTAAACAATATTAGAAAATATTGTGTGTAAACAAGTAAGAATTAGGAATTAGGGAGTCTAATATTTAAAAATGAAGTGTATGGATGTTATAGTGTTTCTGTAATTATTGGCATGAGACATTTACAGCATACTATGTTATTAAGTGAGATTTTTAAAAACAAAGAAGGATCTTGGGTAATTAGTTCAAGAAATTAAATTTGTTTCTAAACGCTGAATTTGAGACACTGCTTGAACATCACTGTGGAGATTCCCAGTGAGCAAGTGAAAATCTGGATCCTCTGCTTAGTAAGGAGGTCCTAACAACTACAGATTTGTGACAAATAACTTCCTTCTGATATTTGAAACATAACTAATGGGGACACCACTCTCATTGATGTTATACCATTCACAGAGAAAAAAAGAGAGTTAGACAGGGAAATAAGTATGTAAATACCAAGATAGGTTTTAGAATCAGTGTTCTTCAAAGAGTCCTAAGGAAAGAATATCAGAATAAACACAGGACCAAAATTCTAGTTAGTCTTCAAACCATAGATTATATGTAAATATCATAAATATCAGACATGTTTCTGTTAGTATTTAATTTAGGTAAATTTTTTTCTTTTCTTTTTTTTTTTTTTTTTTTTTTTTGCAGTTTTTGGCCCAGACAGGGTTTGAACCCGCCACCTCCCGCATATGGGGCCAGCACCCTACTCCTTTGATCCACAGGCACCACTCATTTAGGTAAAGTTTTGTAGTATTCTGAAACAAGAGGAAACAGGAAAGCCCTATGGATCTATATTAATATTGAACCGGTTTATAAATATTATCTCAGAAGTGATGGTTTGAGATATGTTTTTCTCATCAAAGTTTCCATAGTCATTTTATTGCCTTGTTCAGGTTAAAGATGGGAGGCTATGATCAACTGTTATTAGCCTCCAGAGGGGCTCAAACAGCATCTATGAGTCAATGTGCCCTGTACATTGGTAGTTTTTTCTCTTGTCCCGGGGTGTCAGTTAATCACACAATAATCAAAATAACTTATTTCTTTTCAGTTTCCTACTGACTTTCAGTCATAAACCAATTTGTAACATCACACATAACAACCAGGGCAGTACTGGACAAACCATGAATTTAGAGGGAATTAAGCATCTGCCTTTTTATTAGGGAGGTAGAGGCCTTGTTCCAATGTAGGGGAAAACAAAATTTCTAACTTCATACATTGGACATGTTTAGCTACCTATAGACAAAAAATAGTCAAGGTGATTACCCAATGCCTGAGAATCTACCTAGTCTAAATTTGTGTTTAAATTTTATAATGTTATTAACATATCTTTTTCTTATTCTCTCCAAATGCATGTGTAAAATTCTATTTGGTTAGGAGTCAAGTAAAAAAATCAAGTTGTAGAATTCAAAAATTTGGAGTCAAGTAAAAAATCAAATTATAGAATTCAAAAATTTGGAGACAGTTATGATTAATAGGTATGTGTGTTTATGTATATATATGAAAATAGCTAATTTAACCACTTTCAATTTAGCCAAGTTTGCTAATATATTAATTAATGAGAAAGGGAAAAATATCTCATTGCTTTCATTGGGAAACCGAAGCTTGGCTGGCCGCAATAGCTCACACCTGTAATCCTAGCAGGATTCTGGGACACAGAAGGACACAGAAGGATCCCTTGAGCTCAGGAGTTTAAGACCAGCCTAAGCAAGAGCACAACCTCATCTCTACTAAAAATACACAAAAGATTAGCTGGGCATTGTGGCTGGCGCCTATAGTCTTGCTTGCTCAGGAGGTTGGGGCAGGAGGATTGGAGGATTGCCTGAACCCAGAAATTTGAGGTTGCTTGAGCAAGACTGATGCCATGGCACTCTAGCCTGGACAGTAGAAAGAGACTTTGATTTTTCCCAGCCATGAGCATGGTATGTTTTTCCATTTGTTAACATTTTCAGCTATTTCTTTTTTTTTATTATTATTATTATTAAATCATAGCTATGTACATTGGTATGATCATGGGGCATCATACATTAGTTTCACAGACCGGTTGACACGTTTATATCATACTGGTTAACATAGCCTTCCTGGCAATTTCACAGTCATTGTGTTGAGACATTTGCATTCTACATTTACTAAGTTTCACATATACCATTGTAAGATGCACCACAAGTGTATTCTCACCAATCTCCCTCCTTCCACCCACCTCCGCCCTCCCTCCCCTCTCTTTCCCCCTTCCCCCTATTCCTTGGTTGCAAATGGGTTACAGCATTCATGTGGAAACCCTAAATTAGTTTCATAGTAGGGGTGAGTACATTGGATACTTTTCTTCCATTCTTGGGATACTTTACTAAGAAGAATATGTTCCAGCTCCATCCATGTAAACACAAAGGAGGTAAAGTCTCCATCTTTCTTTAAGACTGCATAATATTCCATGGTATACATGTACCACAATTTATTAGTCCATTCGTGGATCCATGGGCACTTGGGTTTTTTCCATGACTTAGCAATTGTAAATAGGGCTGCAATAAATATTCTAATACAAATATCTTTGTTGTGATATGATATTTGGTCTTCTGGGTATATGCCCAGTATCAGACTTACAGGATTGAATGGTAGGTCTATTTTTAGATCTTTAAGTGTTCTCCATATATCTTTCCAAAAGGAATGTATTGATTTACATTCCCACTAGCAGTGTAAAAGTGTTCCCTTTTCTCCACATCCACGCCAACATCTATGGTCTTGGGATTTTGTGATATAGGCTATTCTCACTGGAGTTAGATGATATCTCCAAGTAGTTTTGATTTGCATTCCTCTGATGCTTAAAGATAATGAGCATTTTTTCATATGTCTGAAGGCCACGCGCCTGTCTTCTTCGGAGAAGTTTCTCTTCATATCCCTTGCCCAGCCTGTGATGGGATCCCTTGTTCTTTTCTTGCTAATGCGTTTGAGTTCTCTGTGGATTCTGGTTATTAAACCTTTGTCAGAAATATAAACTGCAAATATCTTCTCCCATTCTGAGGGCTGTTTGCTTGCTTTGCTTACTGTGTTCTTGGCTGTGCAGAATGGATAGAGCTGGAACATATTCTCTTTAGTAAAGTATCCCAGGAATGGAAGAAAAAGTATCCAATGTACTCACCCCTAGTATGAAACTAATTTAGGGCTTTCACATGAATGCTGTAACCCATTTGCAACCTAGGAATAGGGGGAAGGGGGAAAGGGGGGGAGGGAGGGGGGAGGTGGGTGGAAGGAGGGAGATTGGTGAGAATACACTTGTGGTACATCTTACAATGGTATATGTGAAACTTAGTAAATGTGGAATGTAAATGTCTTAACACAATAACTGTGAAATTGCCATGAAGGCTATGATAACCAGTGTGATATAAATGTGTCAACCTGTCTGTGAAACTAGTGTATGTTGCCCCATGATCATATCTATGTACACAGCTATGATTTATTAAAAAAAATAAAAAAATAAAAAATAAATAAAATGTAAGGCATGAAACAGTAAAAATCCTTGAGAATGTGTGAGGAAAACACTTCAAGATCTTGGCCTGGGAAAGATTTTTATGAAAAAGACTTCCATACTCACTGCAACAATAACAAAAATAAACAAATGGGACTGAATTAAATTGAAAACAATCTGGGAAAAGATATTTACATTTTATGAATCAAATGAAAGCTTAATAGCTAGCATCTAAAAAGAACTCAAGTTAATCAAGAAAAAAGACTCATCAATCACATATATTACTAGGCAAGAGACATGAATAGAATCTTCTCTAAAGAAGACAGACAAATGGCTAACAAACATACAAAAATACTCATCATCCCCAGTAATCAGATAAATGCAAATGACAACTACCCTGAGATATATAACCTAACCCCAGTGAGAATGGCCCACATCACAATATCTCAAAGCTGCAGAGGCTGGCGTGGATGTGGAGAGAAGGGAACACTTTTTCCTTGCTGGTGGGAATGCAAATTAATACAACCTTCCTGGAAGTAAGTATGGAGAATCCTCAAAGAACTCAAATTAGACCTCCCATTTGATCCTGCAATTCCTGTGTACTAGGCATCTACACAGAAGAAAAAAAAAAAAAAATCCTTTTACTATAAGGTCACTTGCCCTAGACTCAATTATTGCAGCTCAATTTACAGTTACAAAAATGTGGAAACAACCCTAAATGACCACAAACCCAGGAATGGATTAAGAAGCTGTGGTATACATTATACCAGGTAATACTATTCAGCCATTAAAAAAGATGGGGGGTTTTAATCTTTTGTATTAAACTGGAAGAAGTTGGAACACATTCTTCTTAGTAAAGCATCACAAGAATGGAGAAGGAAGACTCTAATGTACTCAATTCTAACATGAAGGCAGTAGACGAACTAATACAAGGGGTAAGGATGAGGGAGCCAGCTTAGGGGAGGAAGGAGGAGGACGGGGGTCACAGTGTATGGCACACCTCTTGGGGAGCGCAAGAATGCAATTAGTGTAATGTAATTCTTTATAATCTCAATGAATCCTTGAAAATAAAATATATTGAAAAAAATCAAACATATACCAGAATATTACAAAGAAAAAAAATAAACTCAATGATTATAATTTTGATACTTAAGAGGGCAGAATTGAGAAATTTATTTAAGAAAATAAAATATTAATAGATTAAAAAAAACAAACTGATAATACCAATGACTAAAATTCACAAGATTATGTCACTTATTAATACTTATGTACCTAGTAATGCTGTAAAAATATAATTTTCTAGAGGAAAAGTTACAGAAGGAGAATTATGAAAAATCGTATTATTACCGAGGCTGTTAAGTTTGTGCCCCAAGGCAAGAACGGAAATAATGATAATGAAAACAGAACATATCAGAATACAGCAGTGATTAGAAAACAATTTAGGCATCAAATACTTACACTGCTATAAAAATAAATGAATTAAAAATTAAATTCAAACAGCCATCACCTATTCCAAAAGTATGCAGGCAAAAAAAAAAAAAAAAAAAAAAAAAAAAAAAAAAAAAAAAAAAAAAATATGTGGTCATTTTAAAATATTAGTTTATAAAAAAAAAAAAAATCTAAAAATTTGATAGTCGGGGTTTTCCCCCTCAGTTCCCGTTAAAAAAAAAC
>CAUYPK010023731.1:0-26316 GCA_963574355.1 Loris lydekkerianus
GTTATAACCTAAGAATATGGAGAAGGGGGAAAGGAAGGGGAGGGAGGGGAGAGGTGGGAGGAGAGAGGGTGATGGGTGGGATTACACCTGCGGTGCATCTTACAAGGGTGTATGTGAAACTTAGTAAATGTAGAATGTAAATGTCTTAACACAATAACTAAGAAAATGTGTCAAACTGTTTATAAAACCCGTGCATGGTGCCCCATGGTCGCATTAATGTACACAGCTATGATCTAAAACTACTACTACTAATAATAAAAACATATTAGGAAAATTCATCATGTTAACAGCTTAAAGGAAACAAACCTTCCAGTGGTCTCAATATTTGCAGAAAAAGCATTTGATTAAATTCAATTCCAACTATAGGGGGAATTTACTTAAGTTGGTAAAGAGTATCTGCCAAAACCCTGTATAAAATATTCTACCCAAAGATAATGATAAAATGCTAAAATATTTCACTTTCAAATCAAGAGTAAGACAAAAATTTTCATCATTACTTCTATTTAACATTTACTGGATGTCCTAGTCAATGCAGAAAATTTTTAAGAAAAAGAAAATAAAAAGGCAGCACCTATGGTTCAAAGGGGTAGGGAGCTGGCCCCATATGCCAGAGATAGCAGGTCCAAACCCAGCCCCGGTCAAAAACTGCAAAAAATAAAATAAATAAAATAAAATATAAAATAAAATAAAATAAAATAAAATAAAATAAAATAAAATGGTAAATTTGGAAAAAAAAAAAAAAGAAAGAAAAAGAAATGTACAAACACTGGCTTTATATTGCTAAGCACATTGTAATAGAACACTTGAAAAGAATGTAAGCTCTATAATTTTGAGGTGGATGTTTTACAAATAATAATTAGATTACATTAGTTGACTGGATTATTCAAATATTTTACATCAAAAGTCAGAAAATTATTTTCTATGAAAAACAAGAAAGTTAATATTTTCAGTTCTACACTCTATAGCAACTCTACTCAACTCTGCTCCCATAGCACAAAATCAGCCATAAATAATACATAAACAGATACTAGGGTGAGATTTGGCTGTATTTTCACATGGTTGTAGTTTTCAAATTCCAGGTCTATATTAAGTTGCTAATTTTTAATCTACTTATTCTTTCAATTACTGAGAGAAAAGAGTTAAAGCCACTGCCCATAATTGTGGATTTGTTTAGTTTTTAATTTAGTTATGTTGATTTTTTAACATTATGAAACATCTCTTTTTATTCCTGTATTGCTTTTGGACTTGAAGTTTATTTTGTCTGATATTAACAAAGCCATATCAACTTTCTTATAAATAGTGTTTGTATGATACAATTTTGAAATTCTTATGTTTCATCTTTTTGTGGCTTTATATTTAAAGTTTATCTCTTATAAACAACATGCAAGTTAATCTTTCCTTTTTGTATTTATTTATTTATTTTTATTAAATCATAGCTGTGTCCATTAATGCAATCATGGGGCACCATACACCGGTTTTATATACAATTTGAAATATTTTCATCAAACTGGTTAACATAGCCTTCCCGGCATTTTCTTAGTTATTGTGTTAAGACATTTATATTCTACATTTAGTAGGTTTCACATCTGACAATTTCAATCTGACAATCTCTGCCTTTTAAGTGGACTGTTTAGCTTTTGTATATTTAATGGATATGTTTAGGTTTTATTTTGTCAACTTGCTGCATCTTTTCTATTTGTCTCTTCTTTCTTGGCTCCTTCATTTATTTTTCTTTCTTTGGCTTCTCTTGGACTGATTGAGAATTTTTTCAATGTATTTCATTTATCTCACCTGTTGTCCTTAGTGGCTGCTCTAGGAAATACAATATATATCCTTAACTTAGTCTATCTTGAATTATTATTGTTATCACTTTGTATGTAACAAAAAGCCTTATAACACTGCTAACTTAGGTTATCTGAAAAGTAGACACCAAGATAAGATTAGATATGCAGAAATTTATTGTGGCAAAAATCTTTGAAGGATAAAGAAAAAAGGAACAGGAGGAGGTAGAGACATCCTTCAGGCTTCAAGGCAGGTTTAACACCTGTGAAAGGAAAGAGAAAAAAAAAAAGAACTGTGAAAGTGGAATCTCAAATTGTTTCTAAGAAGCCTAGAGCAGACTGAAGAGGTGTTCCTGAACAAAGGTTGCCTGCTGGATATGTTTGAAATTAGGCCAACATGGCTTAATTAGGCCAACATGCTTCCCCTGGTGGAAGCCAGGGAAAGAATGGCCTAGGTATGAGAACTATGATGGTTACCAAGGGGCAACAGCTACAAGTTCTCAGTCAACTGTGTTTCCCCAAAAAGGCTCTCTTGAAGGAGATCTGAATGGTGCGCTTCCAGGTGGTCATGGCTGTCCTTTGTGCTGTGATCCTTTTCTCCATGTATGTTCTAGGAGCAACTCCTCCATGGTCCCTATGGGCCTCTTTCTTTAAAAAAAAAAAAAAAAACCTAGAAGAGAGATGTTAATGGGCTAATGACAGCTTCTGTAGCTGCAGTTGGTCATGAAGCCGCAACAGATAAATATCCTCTCCCTTCTTCACTATTCATTCTAAATTCTCCTTATCCTCACCTAATCTTTTTGTAAGTCTTGGTAGTTTACCATTGGTGTGACCTAATCCTTTATCACTGAGGGGTTTGAGACTGGTTGGGCCAGTTCCACTGCATATGTCCATTCACAGTGAAAATTAAATAACAAGAATACCAGGAGGTACCCAAATATAGTCAGCTGAGTTCTACTCTACTATTTTTCTCAGCCCTCATTGTGTAAGAGCAGCTCAGCCTCCTTCTGCTGATCAGAGTCACCCCTTCCAAAATGGTGATTCCTTTTCTTATTTTCTTGCTGGACCTTGGACACCAGGTGACCAATGTGCCCTGACAATAGCTTATAGTCAATAGGACATTTGCTCTGTGCCCAGGCAAATGTGCACCTCCTTCGAAGCCCAGGAATTCTGACTTAGCAATGGTGAGAGTATTGGGGGGAAAGCACAAAGTTCATCAGTGGGTCATTGGGTCTGATGGCAAGTGGAGCCACTCCTGCTTTGACTCCTTGGTTTCCAGACATCTGTATTCTTCGTATTGGGAACATAGCACCACATAGAGGTCTCAGTTTAGCATATATGATGTATTCTAAGGAATGATATTCATGCCTGCAGAGTTCAGCTTCAAGCTGGTGCTTCAGTTGAGCTTTCAGCAGCTCCTTCCTGTGTTCTGTGAGACTGCCTGTCACTGCATGGTGCCCTATGTGACATAGGCTGTGGATTCTGTAGTCAAGAACCCATCCTTTAAAATCCATTGCTATGAAGTGGGTGCCTCAATAGTGGTGTTGTGTGAATTTCCCTACTTTCATGTCAGGAATTCTGTATCATGGGACTAGCTGAGGCTATGCAGGCAGAAAAGACAAATATATAAGCAGAATAGGCATTCCTGTGAGGCATTCTGAGATTAAAGGATCCCAAAGTGGCCAGTTGGTCTCTTCTAACATGAGTGGAATGTTAAAGGCTAAACATTGGTGGTTGCTGTCTGTTTAAAAAGTAGCAGGGGTTAGAATGGCTTTGGCAAGTGGTAGTTCATGCTGTGTTATCAGTAGATCCTTCCCGTGTTCTGTGAGGTTGCCTGCCACTGTATACTGTGTACCATACAGTTAGTATATTATACAACCAGTAGATTCCATGGTCAAGGGCCTTTTTCACAAACTGTGGTGAAATGTGTTCCCTGGACAGATGTCTCCTTCTCTGGCACCATAGCAACTGGATTCAAGCACCCATGAGTGCAGTTCTGGGGCAGCAACGATGAAAGCTGGCTAATGTCAGCTAACTGAATCATTTTGTTTACTTTATTATTCAATGGTTCTTCTGTTGGATGCTTTCTGGTGGGTGTTAAAGTGTAATAGAAAAATCACACATTGTTCCCACTCCCATGTGTCTATCCACAAGCTTCTACCCCACACAGCTTTGTCTCTGATCTTCTAGTTGTTTTCCTTCCAAAGCTCTGTGACCAATTAGCCATGTTACCGTCCCATATGTATTCTAACTCTGGGATACTTCTCCTTCCACTCAAAGTGAATAATCAGGAGTATTACTTGCAGCTCCACCTCCTGGGAAGATTTTCCCCTTTCACTGCCTTTCAAGGCACCCCTGAATGAGGATGTCATGCAGCACCCTCTGTTTCCAGTTTGCTTCCTCAAACTGAGTCAGGCCAGCTACATGCCAAGCTCAAGCTTTTTCCTTCTCCCTTAGATGTTCATCTGAGATCCTCCTGCAGCCATAAGTATGAGCTGGGAACCAGGTGCTGGAGCAACCATAGAGGGTGACATGGAAGTGTGGGCAACATGTGCCTTCTTCCTATGCAGGCTTAATCCTGTAACATTCCCATGTTACAACATCCTATTGCTGGGCTCGTGCTCTTTTGTGATTTGACAGATCTGATAGATCCCAGATCAGAATGGACAGTTCCAGGTGCAGGATCATTGTGCTCTAAATAACCAAGTATTCTATCTCTACCAGAGCTCAGTATCAAGCTGAGAGCTGTTTTTCAAGAGGCATATAATTCTCTGCAACAAATGCCATGACCTTGTTACAGAACCCCAGAGGCCTGTGCTGTCACTTGCCATAATTCTGCACTGCATATTTTCCTACCACTGATACCCCCAATACCATAAACCCTAACAGGTATTTTATGTCCTGAGAAGTGTTATGGCCTAAATATTTATGGCCCTTGAACCAGAATTCATGTGTTGGAATCCCAACCATCAACGTGATGATATTAGGAGGTGGGGGTCTTTGGGATGCAATTAGATCTTAAGAGTGGAGTTCATGGAATTACTGCCCTTATAAAAAGAGGCACTAGAGCTTTCTTATGCTCTCTGCTCTCTGCCATGTAAGCCTATAAGAAGAATAACCATCTGTAAACAAAGAAGCAGGCCCTCACCAGACACCAGATCTTTTGGTGCCTTGATCTTGGACTTCCTAGCCTCTAGAACTATGAGAAATAAATATGAATTGCTTAAACCACCCAGTGTATGGTAATTTGTTATAGCAGCCTGAATTGACTAAGACAGCAGGGCCACTTGTACCATAGCCTGGACCTATTACAGACCTCTTTTCAGACACTGCCCTCTCTCCTTTGTGGTAAGAGATTAAAGATGCAATCATTTTTTTATTTTTCCTTTTTACTTTACTAAAGATATCTTAGCACATCCCTGCCCACCACATCCCTAAAAACTTTACTAAAGTGGCAGGTTTCTTAATCTTCTTATGGTTTTTCTCCCACAAGCTGGAGCTCAATATTCTTAAATGGACTTCAATGCCTCTATCTATTCATTTTTATCAATCAGCATGATGTAATGGGCTCATGTAATGTTCTACAAGATGTTCAGACATCTAGATCTTTTTGGAATGTATTATGACAGAAGGCAGGAAAGGTAACAGCTTTAGGGAAAACTATAAATGAATATTAATTGTCCATTCCACACATACATGAACTATTTCTAACCTTTTCTGATCAGGTTAGAAGAGAAAAAATCATAGCTAATAGATTACAGCTATACATTAAAAAATTATACATCATGATCAAATGGGCTTCATCCCAGTGATGCAAGACTGGTTTAACATACAAATGCATAAATGTAATTCACCATTTCAATAGAAGCAAAAAAAAAACAAAAAAAAAACATATGATCCTCTCAATAGATACAGAAAAAACAGTTGATAAAATTCAGCATCCTTTTCTAATAAGAACAGTTAAAAATATAAGTATAGGTGGCATATTTTTTAAACTCATTGAAGCCATCTACAACAAACCCCCAGCTAACATCATACTGAATGGAATAAAACTGAAAGCTTTTCTACTTTGAACTGCAACCAGACAAGATGTCCTCTATTGTCACTACTATTCAACATAGTTCTGGCAGTTCTAGCCAATTAACTCAGGCAAGTGAAGGATATAAAGGGAATTCAAATTGGTGCAGAGAGGCTAAACTCTTGCTCTTTGCTGATGATGTGGTCTTATACTTAGAGAACCCCAGAGACTCAACCACAAGACTCATGGAAGTGATCAAAAAATATAGCAATGTCTCAGGGATTAAGATCAATGTCCACAAATCAGTAGCCTTTGTATACAAAAATAACAGCCAAGTTGAGAAGCTAATCAAAGACATAATTCTCTTCACAGTAGCTTCAAAGAAAATGAAATACTTAGGAATATAGTTAACTAACAAAGAGGTAAAGGAACTTTACAAAGAGAATTATGAAACCCTAAGAAAAGACATAGCAGAATACATTAATAAATGGAAGAACATTTCATGCTCTTGGTTGATTCAATGCAATCCCCATTAAAATGCAATCTACAGATTCAATGCAATCTACAGATTCAATGCAATCCCCATTAAAATGCCAACATCATACTTTAAAGAACTGGAAAAAATACTTCTTCATTTCATATTGAACCAAGGCACTTAGTAATAAAAACAAAGCCAGAAGCATGACTCTACCAGACTTTAGGCTATAAAGCAGTTCCACAGTGTTCAAAACAGCAGGATATTGGCACAAAAATAGAGACATAGACATATGGAACTAAATAGAAAACCAAGAGATGAAACAAGTCACTTAAAGCCATCTGATCTTTGATAAACCAAACAAAAGCGTACACTGGAGAGAAGAATCCCTATTCACTAAATGGTGCTGGAGAACTAGACAACCACATGTAAAAGACTAAAACTCGACCCACACCTTTCCCCACTTATAAAAATTGACTCAAGATGGATAAACACTTACTTCTAAGATATAAAGTGATAAAAATCCTAGAAGAAAGTATGGGAAAAACTCTTGAGAATGTCAGTCTTAGGAAAGATTTTGTGAAAGAAACATCAGTGGGACTCATAGCAACAACAGATATAAACAAATGTGACTTAAGCTAAAAAGCTTCTGCAAGCTAAGTACACAAGAAGTAATGCAAATAGACAATTTTCAGAATGGGAAGAGATATTTACATGTTATGAATCTGACAAAGGCTTGATAAGTAGGATCTATAGATAACTCAAATTAATTGACAGGAAAAAAAGCAAACAATCCCATCTATCATTGGGCAAGAGATATGAACATAACCTTCTCTGAGGAAAACTAATAAATGGCTAACAAACATGAAAAAATGCTCACGTCCCTAATTATCAGAGAAATGCAAATCAAAACCACCCTGAAATATCACCTAACCCCAGTAATATTGGCCCACGTCACCAAGTCCCAAAGCTACAGATGCTGTGGAAAGAAGAGAACACTTTTACACTGTTGGTGGAACTGCAAACTAATGTAGCTTCTTTGGAAAGAAGTATGGAGAATCCTCAAAAAACTCAAATTAGACCTCCCGTTTGATTCCACAATCCCATTGCTGGGCACTGGGCCAAAAGAAAAAAAAATCATAAAGATATTTGCACTAGATTGTCTATCGCAGTTCAATTTACAATTTCCAAGATGTGGAAACAACCTAAATGCTCATAAACTCAGGAATGGATTAGCAAACCATGGCATATGTATACCATGGAAAACAATTTAGCCATAAAAAATGGTGACTTTACATCTTTTATATTAAACTGGATGGAGTTCAAACACATTCTTCTTAGTAAAGTATCACAAGAATAGAAAAGCAAATATCCTGTGTACTTAATATTAATATGAAACCAGTAGACAATCTAATTTATGATGACATAGGGGAAAAACTTAATTCAAATTGGGAGGAGGAGAACAGGGAGGAAAGGGGGAATTGGTGTGCTTCCACCTAATGAGCACAATGTACGGGTATATGGCACACCTCTTGGGTGTGGGACATAACTATAAGAGGGACTCTATCTAACAAATTCAAATATTGTGACCTGGTCATTTGAACCCTCACATTAACCAGAAATTAAAAAAAGAAATCTAGTGTTGCTAGTATGTATTATGTACTATATACCCAGGTTTTATTAAAAAATTACTAGAAGAGCAAAGAAATAGGAAAGTGTTACACATACTCAGGAAAAAGGCAGTCAATAGAAACTGATTCCAACTAAATCCATGTTGGATTTAGCATACAAAGATAGTAAAGGTATATACAAAGTATACAAAGATAGTAAAGGTATATACAAAAACAATTATTTAAAGAAATAAAGAAAAATATATTAATAATGATTGAACAGATAGGGACTCTACTAGAAAAATGAAAACTATAAAACAGAATCAAATGGAAATTCTAAAGCTGAAAGAGATACTAACTAAAATAAAATTTTACTAGATGGCCTCAACAGCAGATTTTAGATAGTAGAGAAAATAATCAGTAAACTTGAACATAGATGCAAAGAACACTGAGAAAAAAGATAAAAGAAAAATGAACAGCTGAGAGCTCAATGGAAAAATACAAAGCATTTTTTCATATGTGTAATTAGAGCTCCAGAAGAATAGAGAGAAAGAGGCAGAAAAACAGTTGAAAGAATAATAACTCAAAATTTCTTAAACTTGGTGAAAACATTAACCCAGGTCCAAGATGCCCAGTATATCTCAGTTGTACAAAGACCAAAAAAAATTGAGCTTGGCACTAGTAGCTCAGCAGTTAGGGAACCAGCCATATACACTGGGACTGGCAGGTTCAAACCCAGCCCAGGCCTGCCAAACAACAATGACAAGTACAGCAACAACAAAAAAGTAGCCAGCATTGTGGCAGGTGCCTGCAGTCCCAGCTACTAGGGAGCCTGAAGCAAGAGATTCGTTTAAGCCCAAGAGTTTGAGGTTGCTGTGAGCTGTGATGCCATAGCACTCCACTGAAGGTGACATAGTGAGACTCTTTCCCCACTGAAAAAAAGACAAAGAAATCTACATCTAGATGTATCACATTCAAACCAAAAGCTAAAAATAATGAGAAAAATCTTGAAAGCAGCAAAAGAAAAATAACCATCCCTTATAGGGGAAGAATGCTACAATTAATGCCTAGCTTCTCTTCATAAAAAACAAAGGTCACATTGAACAAACATTTTTTTTTTTAGAGACAGAGTCTCACTCTATCACCCTAGGTAGAGTGCTGTGGCGTGACACAGCTCACAGCAACCTCGACCTCTGGGGCTGGCGATTCTCTTGCCTCAGCCTCCCAAGTAGCTGGGACTACAGGTGCCCGCCATAACACCTGGCCACTTTTTGTTGTAGTTTGGCCAGGTCCGGGTTTGAATCCACCCTTGGTATATGGGCCGGCACCCTACCCACTGAGCCACAGGCGCCACCCACACATTTTCAAAATGCATAAAGATTATTATATAGCTGTCAAATTCAGTGAACAATATCTACTCACACTAACATTGGTGTATGTCAAAAGTAAAATACTTAGTGAAGGAAACAAGACACATTATTATTTCATTTCAAAAAACCAAAAACTAGAAAAACCAAATAAGTTAATGTTTAAGGGATATATGTGTGTCTGTATGCACTCACACACAATAGGTAGTAAGATGATACTGGTTATCTGTGGTGGGGAGGGACAGATTGACAGAGAGAGAGACAGGATTTTCTAATTTCCTGGAAATGTTTTCTTTCTTACATCTGAGTGGTACGTATATCCCAATTTAATTTTTAAATTGTTTTTTGTCAAATTGGGTATATTTATCTTACACATTTTTTTGATGTGAGGTAACTGTAGCTTTTATACACTGTTGGTGAGAATATAAAATCATATGTCCATTTGGAAAAATAGTCTGGCAGTTTCTTAAAATATTAAAGACAATGTTAAACCTACATATGATGCAGCCATTCTACTCTTAGGAGTATACTCAAGAGAAATGAAGGCATGTATCCATACAGAGACTTGTAAACAAATGTTCAAAGCAGCTTTATTTGGAATAAGCAATGAGCGGAAACAATCCAAATGTCCCCCAATGGATGAATGGTTAAACAAATTGTGGCACATCCATATATTGGGATACCACTCAGCAATAAAATGCAATGAAATATTGATAGTGTTGACATTTGAATAAATTTCAAAACAATGACACTTATGAAATGAAAGAAGCCATATACAAAGGGAATATATTGTATAATTCCATTTATATAAAATTCAAGAAAATGAAAACTGTAGTGACAGTACTTGAATGGTTGCCTGTAGGGAGAGGTAGAATGGATTACCAGAGGGCGTGAAAGAACTTTTAAGGGTGAAGGATTATATTTATTACCTTGGTTGTGATGTTTCATCATTGTGTACATACATTCAATTGTACACTTCAAATATGGGCAATGTATTGTATGCTAATTATATGTTAATTAAGTGGTTTATAGAATACATAGTATATGTAATTTCAGGTAGTGGGAAATGTTAGGAAGATAATAGGATACAAAGTAGAAGCTCTCAGGATGTGCTGCCTTAGATAAGATGGTCAGGAAAGGCCTTTCTGAGCAGGTATCTCTTTCTATAACAATTCACATTTTCCCTAATTAGGAATAAGGGTACCTTTTGGCCAGGCGCAGGTTCAAGACCAGCCTGAGCCAGAGCAAGACCCCATCTCTAAAAAAATAGCTAGGCATTGTGGCAGCTGCCTGTAGTCCCAGCTACACGGAGGCTGAGGCAAAAGAATCACTTGAGCCCAGGAGATTGAGATCGCTGTGGGCTGTGATGCCACGGCATTCTACCAATGGAGACAAAGTGAAACTCTGTCTCAAAAAAAAAAAAAAAAAAAAAAGTCCCTTTTCTTCCAATTCCCCTGCTAGCATCAAGTACCTATCTGCTTTTGTGGTGAAGAAAATGGATGACTATCTCTATTGTTTTGCTAGTCTGGTGAGAATTGTCCTTTCTCAACACATTTGATTAACCTAGTTCTTTACATTGGTCCAAGGTAGAAATATAGTTATCATTAATCCAAATCTAAATACTTAAATTTTCTCAGGGGCTGCCTGGACAAACCGTGGCATGCACGCCCTATAATGCTCAGGTGGAGTCTACAGGGCACCCGTTTTTCCATGTGCCTCTCAGCACTGGGGCCAACATTTCCTGCCTCATTCTTTTTAGCAGACCTTTGAGAAAGACAATCAAGGCTTCGAAGAGGCTGTGAGAAAGCAAGAGAAAGGTGGCTGCTTCCTTCTCTGCCATCCTGTGGCAGGAGATTCACTCCATCTTTCTCTAGAAAGAAAAGTTTTCAAGAGGCTAAGAAACAGGCTGGTTTAATTTGGAAAGTCCCTTTATAGAGACAAGTAATTAAAATTTGAAATGTTACTTCCCTGGTGCAATACTCTTCAGCCCATTTTCTTTGATTCAGAGCTAATAAAAATCAACAGCAATGTGTTTGGGAGAAGGGCAGATGATGATGAGTGATGAGAGATGTGAATTAGGTAGGAGAGAAGGATACCAGTAATTTTAGCCTACAAATGGGATGCATTGCAAGTGACCAATTTCCCTGGTGGATAAAGGAGATACGCATGTCGCTGTGCACAACCTGATGCTAGAAGACAATGGTGGACGCTGCTGTAGCCAGGCTATGACTGTTGCAGCTCACAGGGGCCAATCCCAAAGGAGGGCTTCGGTTCCTTCTCCTTCCTGCTCCCTGTGTTGAGGGAAGTGGGATTGCTATGGCAAAGGGACAACAGTGTTAGAAGGAAGGAGGGAACTGGCTGTGAAAAATAAAACAATTGCTTGATCAACCACTGCTTTCTCCTTGAGGGCCCCAAATTCTGCATTTAACTACAAAATAAATCTTTTTGCTGCTCAGACACCTCCACATTCATTGGTATCATTGAGTATCATTGGTATCATGGAACGCTCTCAGTAAAAGTAAACGTTGCATCTGTCGTCTGGTTGACATTCAGAACCAGTGTTAAGTCCCGTGGCCATTGTATAGTGCTATCAATTTGCCATCTGGCCTATTGTAAAGACAACCATATTTTTACCATGGCTCCATCTTACCATAGTGAAGTCTTGGGAAGATTAGCAAAGCATTTCTAGCATTTAAACTTGCATGTGTGCTGTGAGGCAACATGTCGGGCGATGACTCCAGCTGCTAAAAGGGAATGTGCAATGATTATACTTAATAGATATTAAGTATCTTAATATCTATTAATGCTTAATAGATGCTTAATGCTTAATAGATATTAAGCATTTCTCCTGTTGCTCAAGCTTCCCTTGCTGATGAACACTTGAGAAGGTATCTGAACTCTGCTATTCCCACTGTGCTTCTGAGGCCTTTGTGCTTTTGTCTACGCTGTGTCCTCATTAAAAGCACCTGCCTATTCGAGCAGCCATCCATTAGCCAATCATATATTTTTTATCTGGCATTCATGAAGTCCTTTCCTCATCTTAGGCTCTTTAAGTATTTGGATTACAAGCTATAACACAAATAGTCCTTACTGTGGAGAATCTGAGAGCTTAGTAGAGAAGAATGAAAAACACATAGCAGTTAAGAATATGGGCTTTGGCATCAGATGAGTTGTGTTAAAATCCCATCTCTGGTACTTCCTACTTGTGCAGCCTTGACTAAGTCACTTAATCTTTCTAAGCCTCAAATCCGCATCTGTAAAATGGGAATGCATTTATCTAACAGATATTTAGTGAGGATTCACTTTGTGCCTGGCACAGGCTGGGTGCAAAGAATCTGGCTTGGGACCAGCCAGCCCAAATCCCTCCCAAGTGCAGTAAGCATCTGGATATTAACACATGGATTCAAGATTAAATGATAGGTACATAATATGTCAGGCTCAGGACTTGCTTCTTTTGCTCTCCCTTTCCCAGCCTTCCTAGCTTTTGCCAGACACAGTCTATGAAGAAAAATTGCTGTGCCGTGAAGAAGTGCTGTGAAGGAAAATTGAGCCGGGCAAGAGGATAATAAATGGAGGAAGATGCTGTTCAGATACATCAGAAATACCTCCCTGAGGAGGCAGCACGGGGCAGAGCTCCCAGTAAGTTGACAGAGGGTTGTTATAGCGATCTGGGAGAAGAGCGTCTAGACAAAGAGAGGAGAGAGGCTCTGAGATAACAGCATACCTGGCTTGGTGGCTGGAGAGCACATGGTCACAAAAAAAAAAAAGCAAAGAAATGAGACATTTCAAAAGAGGTGAGAAACATGACCAACAGAAAAGGATGAAAGGTCGATTTAAGCTAGCAGGGGGTCTTCCCATATGCAAACTGCGAACAATGGCCCTCACTCTCTCTTGAACGGCCTGGTCCCTCCCTCACCTCCACAATGAGAACTTCTGATCGTACTGCCATGGAAATTTTTGTGAACACCTCAGAGCCTTACCGATCTCCAAGACTGGTGTTCAGAAAGAAACGAAGATGCTACAACTAACTGAGAGAAGCTGAACTCCAGAGCAAAAGACCAGCCCAAAGCTGAAATCTTTCCCAGAAAACTCTCTGAGCTTTTCTCCTCTGTGAAATAGCCACAACGAATGCCTGAAATTTTACTGGGTTAAAAATGCCTCTGTAGCACTATCTGCTCACTTTCAAAAAGAAAACTACTCTCAAGATGTTATTAGAAGTGTTAGCTAATCATTTGCACATTAGTATAACTTAGTTTGTACATCTTTCTAACTTCTAGCTGAGCTCGTTTTTGTTGTAAGGGAAAGAGTGTTTCAGTTAAGGATGTATTAATATTTCTTCATGTTTTCCACTCTACTTTATATTCCTGCTCTTTCCAAGACAGATTTGAGGCAGCAAATATTTTTGAATTTTGAGGATTTTGTGGAATAAGATGAACTAATGCTGCTCCCCCCTCCCTCCCACACACACACATAAAGTAGTAATGTTATTTATACCTGAAAGTATAGTTGGAACATGGTCAAAGGGTTAGAAACATTGAATTGAAATGACCCCTGAGAACATGGAAGTTAAATTATTTCCTCCTAGCTATTCTGAAAATCCACACGTGTTGGATCAGAACAGAGCACTACTACATCAACTTTAAAAAGTCAGAATGGGCTCAGTGCCCGTAGCACAGTGGTTACAGTGCCAGCCACATACACAAAAGGTGGCAGGTTCAAACCCAGCCAGGGCCAACTCCAGGCCTAACAGTTTTGTCTCTGATCTGGTTGAAGATAGCGCCACAGAGCCAGAATGTGTCTGGCAAAAAACTAGGAAGGCTAGGAAAGGGAGAGCAAAAGAAGCAAGTCCTGAGCCTTGATTAAGCACAGAACGCTCAAAGGAGAGAATAGTGGGGTCTAAAATTGTCTTTTCCAGGCCTGTGACAGTGGATGCCTTGATCTAAGTGAGGCTCACTACACAGCTTTCTGATTACACTCCAGCCTCCCCTGTAGACTTGTTTCCAGGAAGGAATACACTGGTAGCAACATGCTTACCTAGGGGGCTTGACATCTAGCAAAGTCAGAGAGCAATTACTATTCTGGTTGACACATCAAGCTGGTATGAGTTTGTTTAACATGGGTCAAACCCTGACCTCTAATCATTTCTGACTCTGAGGCCACAAGAAACTGTATGCACAAGATCTGATTATTATGAACTATGTGGTCCAGGCCTAGAACTGCATTAATGAAAAAAGGGAGAAAAACTCCCCCCCCCCCAATTTCTTCTCCTGTCCTCCTCTTCCCTGCCCCACCACAATCCCCGCTTCTGCGTCCCCATGTATTCTGTTCCTAGACCCTTCATTTGAGTTATAATTCAGTTTCTTTATTGATTAAGTGCCTTCTGGAAGATATCTTAAGACCCTCTCCCCACAATTGTTTCTATGAGAAAAAAAACATTGTTAATTCCAATGGCTGACTCTCAAATAAATGTTGGACCATGACCGAGTTACAATGTGGGGACATTTTATTCCTGTAAATTGTTCTTTCTAGCCAATGTCTGGAAGCTGGCTGGGAAATGCACTTATTAAATCATTCCCAGTGGTTTGGGGAAGGACAGAGAAGGTTCTACAAGAGATGAGTCAGGCTAGGGGGTAGGCAGCGTGGAGGGGAAAGGAACAAAGAGCCAAGCAATATTCTGAAAACAGATTTTGTACCCGGCCAGAAATAACTGTCTGATCAGACCTAGCTAAAGGCTTCCTGAAATGATGAAGCAAATATTAACAGAGAAATCTTTAAAAGCCTCTTTTAGTGAAGATAGCAGTCTTCTTGGTGATAAGTCGGTGAGTTTATAAATAACACCTTCTGCCAGGCACTCTTAATAAGACCTTATTCTCTCCTTAGAGATGGAGAGTTGGGCATTGAAGCTTTGTATCTCAATAAGAATTTAGCATCAGATGCAAGGACCCACTGACTTGCACTTGCTGAACAGCTTGGGTTGAACATGATGGCTGTCACACTGCCTCTACACAGTCCAAAGGACATGCTAAAAAAACAAGGCCCTGGCTGGACATGGTGGGCTGGGGTAGGGATAGCTCAACATTAAATGGGCTCCTCCCTTTGTCTAATGGTATGAGAGTGTGTGGGGGTGTCTCAGCAGGTGCAGGGGGCGTCGATGAACCAGAAAAGACTCAATACAATGTTGTTGCCACAATTCTTCTATGCTAAAATTGTGTGGTTCCTTTCCAACAGGATCATAACAGCAGTTCTGTCAGAGTGCTGTGATTGTACATATTGAAATCTGTATTCATTCATTCATTCAACAAACATTTATGGGTTGTCCACCATGTTCCAGGCTGCAACAGAAGGCTGAAACTCCTGGTATCAGAGAAGCAACAGAAGGTACACACTTGCAGTCTTATGGAACAAGGGAGTGCGCTCAAGGGGCTTTGAAAGTACAGAGGACAGGAGGTAGACACAGAAATGGCTTCTGCCAAGTTCAGCCCCCTTCCAGAAGATATCTTCTGGTTAAGTGGAGAAGAGCAGTACCTCCCAAAAGAGACAGGGCAGAAAGGCCGCATCTGATTCTGTCTGGGAAAAACAAAGAAACACTCAAAACTGAGCCCAAACAAGCCCTAAGGAATTAGTAATAAACACACAGGATGACCACCTCGCAATATAAACACGGGGAAGAGCGGAACAACGTTAGGGGCTGACACAAAGGCAGACCAGAGCGTGGCCAGAGTGACAGGGCAGAGATTAGCCTGGCGGGGGGCAGGATGCACTGAGAGCTTGACAGTGCCTGTCACTGTTCATTTATTCAAAGTGTCCCCTTGACTTGAGAGAGTTGCTGCAGCTTCCCAAATAATCTGACAACTGAGAAGAAGCTGGCAGGGCAGTCTCAGAATAGAAGTGACTGTTTTCAGCTTGGGGCCAGCTCAAGTGTTCCAGCTCTGGGGTCAGATGGAGTTTTTTGCAGAGCTCTGTCACTCCTGGGACTCAGTGTCCTCATCTGTAAGATGGGGAGAATAATATTGATAGAACCTACCTCTCAGAATTGCTTTAGAGTAAGGAGTAAATAAAATAGCTTTCTGTACCAAGCGCAGCACATCATGATTAGTCAGCAAGAAAGGAGAGCTATTACTGTTGGTGTCTGGAGAGTCAGCACTGCCCTGCCTAAACAAAGAGCTGCAGATCCACTTTATTTTTATTTTTTTTTTTGCAGTTTCTGGCCGGGGCTGGGTTTGAACCAGCCACCCCTGGTATATGGGGCTGGCGCCCTACTCCTTGAGCCACTGGCACCGCCCCTACAGATCTACTTTTTAAACCAGGCAGGAACAAGCTGGGGAATGGGATCTGCATCCCTTCCTCTGTGGCTCCTTACCTGCCTCAGTCCCTTCTCCAGGGAACACACTAATTAAGCAAGGAGGATGACTGTTAAGCCCAGGGTCTTTTTTTTAACGGTAAAAATTAAATTGTATTAATATTACTGCAACAGAAATATCTGTAGCTCTGAAGCACTTAACAAAATATTCTATAATCATAACACATTAGATCAGAAAGAACAAGACAGTGATAGGTTTTAGCCCAGGGTCTTACTGGCCCATTCCCCTGACCCACCCGTGCACTAGCAGACAAGCTTCAAGACTGTTGTGGATGGGAACTAAGGTAAGGGAGGAAGGGACAGAACACAGCCAGGCTTCTTTCAGAAGCTCTTTCTGAAAGAAAGTCTTCTTCCAGGATGAGGAAAAGGAAAAAGGCTGGGATTTGTCAAGAAATCACCTCTACCCATCCGACACACTGTGATAGAACAAGGGCAAAGGTACAAAAAGACTTCCTGAAGCCTCTGACATGAGGGAAACTGAGGCTTAAGAATGAACAGGACTTTAGCTAAGAGTGGCCAGTTTGTTGGGTGACAGGGGCTGAGGACCTGTCACCCAACAAACTGGCAAGGCCTCTCCAGAGTTCCCATAAAGAGCAGCAGCAGCAGCCCAGGGCATGCCTGGAATGTAGAATTAGGAATGGTCAGAGAGCTGGTGAATAGGAGTGCAGAAGACCTGGGAAGTGTTCTGGGGACACAAGTCAAAAATGAAGAGAGGACAGGAAGGATGAGTGGCACATGGCAGGGCTCAATTGTCTCCCAGCGGGGGCCAGGGCAATAAGAGAGTCAGTTCTGATTAGAGAGCAAAAACAACCCATGCTAATTAGTTTAGGATTTCTCCCGAATTAATTTATTTATGTAAGGATTTCTCTGAAAGTCTGGGAATTAATGCCTGGAAATTAAAGTGCTGTGATCTGAATGTCTGTGTCTCCCCCCCAAATTCCTATGTTGAAATCTTAACCCCCAGGCTGATGATATTAGGAGGTGGGGGCCTCTGGGAGATGATTAGGTCAAGAGGGTGAAGGCATCATGAATGAGTTTCTGCTCTTATAAAAGAGGCACCAGGCAGCTGCCTGCCCCTTCCACCTTGTGAGGACACAGTGAGAAGGCTCCATATTTGAACCAGAAAATGGCCCCTCACCAGACACTGAGTCTGCTGACCCCTTGATCTTGGACTTCTCAGCCTCTAGTACTGTGAGAAATAAATTTCTGTTGTTTGTAAGCTATCCAGTTTATGGCATTTTGTTATAGGAGCACAAACGAACTATGATACTTGTGCTAGGCGTGAGATAAAAACTAACCCAGACAGGGCATCTCAGTGCATTCTGGGAAATAGATGGCATCACCTCTGGACCAAAGCCAAGACCTACTCAAACACAGCCACTTTCAGGTACCACACCTGGGAGGTTCAAATACCCTGATGGGAAGGAAAATGGTAATAGATTGACAAGACCTTTTCAGACCTACCTGAGGATTAGAAACAAGAACTGTTGGTCCCTCCCCAGGTGTCTTCTAGTAAGCTGAAGATCCCCTTAGAATCAATGTGGCCAATCACAATGTCAGGAAGAAATTAGATGCTCAGAGATTATAAAAAGAAAATAAACAAATGCTATAGATGCTCACTGATTAAAGTTTTTTATCATGTCCCTCAAATTCCTAGTTTCTTCCTTTATTCAAAGGTATCAATCAAGTTAAGCATCTTGACATAGAGATTCTCAGAATAGAACTCTCTTTATCAGGATACAGTGGTCAAAGAGAAGCTCAGTATGACCATCCTTCTTCCTGCCTCACCTTCTCCCACCTCCCTACATCCACTCTAAATTTTAGGTTTAGGTTATTTCTTTTTTTAAATCTTTTCATGGTTTACTCTTTTTTGTATTTTTTTTATTGATGTATTGTAGTTGCACATTTTTTGGAGTACATGTGATATTTTGATACATGTTTACAATGTGCCATGATCAAATCTGGATAATTGAGACATCCGTCACCTCAAACATTATCTTTTTGTTGTATTGGAAACATTATAATTCTTCACTTCTAGCTATTTTGAAATATGCAGTAAATGATTGGTAACTATTATTTCCCTACTGTGCTACCAAATACTGTGTGATTTCTTAAAACTAAAGCTCTGAAGACTTGGAAATATTTTGATATCCAAAATAGTGAAATGTACTGCATTCTTCTAGAACACATTCCAGACACCTGACCTGTAGACGCCATAGTCATTCATCCTGGGGGAGGCATGGCAGAACTAGAATGGGCCTCAAACAATGGATCTGGAATGCTCGAGAGACCTATAACTAACTTGGCACAAGATGTATCTTCCTCTGATTCTCTACTTACAGGTAAAGATGAGAGGGACCCAGATTCATCAGTGAGTTCTCATTTCTTCTCAGATGGAGGAAATGTTCTCCCCCCTCTCACATATGTGCAGCTTGGTAGCGTGGGATCAGCATGGTTCCTTCTCATTTTCACACATCTGGTCCAGCACACGTGTAATACAATGAACATAATCTAGGACGTGGGCTTCTATGTACCCTTTGGAACTCCAAGACACCAGTAGATGACCTAAGTAGAGGAAGCAGTAAGGTCATACCTGGAAGGCAAAACTTCCCTAATCTTGCTTTCACCATTTACAGTATGATCTTTAGAAATGGTAGAGCATTGATTATATGGTCAGAACCAGTATCTTCCTTGGGAAAATCTCCTCCCTCTTACAATTATTAAAGTAGAAGCCACATTCTGTAAACTGAAAGAAGATATTCCTAAAAGTAGAATCTTTGTGATAGGGAATTTAAGAAATTCTGATTGTTTTCAATGACGAAGATGGTTCAAGATCATCCTAAAGAGATGCATTATCAGAAAATTTTCTGGGCCAAGGACACTGCAGAATTCCCCAGTAGAAGGGAAGGCATGTCAGACACCCGTGCACTGAAAGCAATAAAGTGTAAATAATTTAGACCTCCTTGATATTATCCTGCCTACTCATAACATATGTCTTTAATAATTAATTCAGCTCAATCTTTAAAAAATATTCTCCCCATGTAACTTAAATCATTCTCTCTGTTTTGTCTGTTAACAATAGAAGATCCTTTCCCATTTGAGACTTGTCCTTCCCAAGTGAAGTGCATTTATTTGCATGCGACACATTTTCCTGCTGTTGTTGGTTTTCATGAATGTATTCTGCACATGCTCAGTGAACATCACGACTCTGATCAGAATTCTACAGGTCCTCACCATTGTCTGGAACTGTTTCGGTGTTTTATATCTACTGATTTAATTCCCATGGTAACCTTATTACCTCCTATTAATTTTCTATTTTATAGATGAAGAAAATTTGTTCAGTAACTTGAACTGAATGCCCCATCACACCTGTCTATCCCTAGCAGTGACGGATCATTGCTTCACATATTCATCATGGGAATAAGGCTGTATATAACTCATATCATGATGGTTAAAAGGGTTCCTTTTGAATGTAAATATCTTAGCAAAATAACTAAGAAAATGCCAGGAAGGCTATGTTAACTAGTGTGATGAAAATGTGTCAAACGGTCTATGAACCAAGTGTATGGTGCCCCACGATCATATTAATGTACACCGCTATGATTTAATACAAAAAAATGAGTTTATAATCTCAAAAAAAAAAAAGGGTTCCTTTTGTGTAAAAGAAAAAGAGTGTCATTTTAAAAGGAATCGGTCCCTTTAAATATCTGACTACTGAGTCCTGCTAAATCATTCACACACAGAAAGCCTTGGGGGATGGGGAGGGGAAGTGACAATGTATTTGAAAATAGCTAAGGGATGGTGACATCAAATCTTACAGTATAAAAGGCAGAGGGACACCAGCTGCAGTAGACTTAGAGGTGGAAGGAAGGGAACTGGAGCATGTTTACGTTTTGTGGAATGCAGTTTGCTCTAGAAATGGAAATCATTCCAGGAAGGTCAGAGAGAAGAGGCTGCTATAGATGGAAAGGACAGAGCTGAGTACGTCTCAACCCAAAAAAGAATCGGATCATGTAAATTCATGGCACTGTGCGCCAAGTAACTAACAAGTGGAATCTGCCTACTCCTAGTTTGGGTACTTACTCCTCAAAGCTTTGCCTCTTCAAAATGGCTGAGAAGAGCAAAGCAGAGATATCACAGATTAAGGAACTACCTATTATGTATTTTTTACTTTATACTTGTATTTTCTGTTTCAGTTGCAGATGCTGTTTATTTGCTCTTTTTAAAAAAAAATGAGGTATAAAACACAAAAAGGGGGAAATGTGTAAAGTACAGGAATTATACACACACATACACACACACACACAAAACCATATTAAGCCAATGTGCTCAATAGCCAGATCAAGATACAAAGCATTTCCAACAGCGCAGAAAGCTCCCAGGTGATACCCACCAACCTCACACAAAAGTAAAGCCTATTCTTACTTACAATACCATAAGTTAATTTTGCCTCTCCTTGATAAATGAAATCAGACAGTATATACTTTTTTGGTTCTGGATTTTTTTTTCATTCAACGTAATGTCTGTAGGATTTATCCACATTATTATGTATATCAGTAATTTATATGTCAGTTTCATATTCCATTGGATGACTGTATGCTTAATTGTTCTCCTATTGATAGATATTTACATTGTTTCCAGCTTGGGCTGTTATGAATAAAATTGCTATGAAAATTAGGATGTCGTTCTCTGTGGACAAATGCATTCATTTCTTTTCCATATATAACTAAGAGAGGTATATAATGTCTGAGTCATTCTCCTCATACACTGAGTATGTGTTTAGCTTTAGTTGACAGTCTTTTGAACACTGTAACATGTCCCTTAGATTCCCCTTCAGCACAGTTTCCCTAGCTGTGGAAGTGGCACCAGCTGTCAGCCCCCTTTGGGAATTGCTTTGATTGAAGAAATTGCTTCTCCTTCAGCTCATTCTTAGGGCCACATGGGGAATTCCTATGGTCAAATGACAGAAGAGGAAAAAGCCTCAGTTCAGTTTGTGGATGGGTTGATTTGGATTTGAGTATAAGCCCAAAATGGATGATGGTTCACATTCACAGGTGAACCTGAAGACAGAGGTGAGGGGAAATCCTCTCTTTGAGCAGAGATTTGGCAGTGAATCTGGTCTCCTACTTTGTGTGACAAGAGAAGTGGCCAGAGATTAGAATACACATAGACCCATGTGCAGTGGCATATGGCTTAGTCAGCTGATCAAAAATTTGTAAAGGAGAAGACAGGAAGATCAGAAGCAAAGAAGTCTTGGTTAGAGGATAGACCTATGGGAGTGAGCATAAAGTGTGAAGATCTTAGGACTGTGTGTTAATCCCTGCCAGAGAGCACACACCATGAAGGAACCATTAAAAATCCAGAGAGATAAAAATGACTCAACCAGTTGACATCATACAGCCTCTATCTGTGGCCACATCAGAGCCAATATGATGGGGAAATGAATGGAGTAATCATGGTGGTGAGGACAGAAACCATGCATGAGACCAACAGCAGGCCTTCCACTTACAAAGGCTGATTTTGCTACTGCTGCTATTGAACATCCAACCTACAGGCAACAGAGGCCAATGGCAAGTCTCTCGTATGACATCATCCCTCAAGTTGGTCAACCAATCACTTTGTGATAAGTTGATTACATTGGACTCCTTCCATCCAGCAAGTGAAATGAAGTGCTTCATTTTGACAATAATACATACATATTCAAATATGAGTTTGTTTTTCCTGCCCACAGACTGTAAGCCATCTCCATCACCTGAAGGTTTACAGGGTGGGCCACCACTTTAAAGCAAAAGAACTGTGTGAGTGTCCACATGACTATGGGATCCACCAATTTTGTCAAATACCATGCAATCCAGAAGCAACCAGCCTGTTAGAGACAGAACGCACAATTGAAGTGCCAACTTGGAGGGGGTCTCTAGCAAGGATAGAGGGAGTATACACTCTAAATCAATGATTTTTGTAGGATCCTGTGATCCCAATAGATTGGCTATATTTGTCCAAAAGCCAGAAGATGGAAGGAGGAAAGGCCTCACCTAACATGACTCCCAATGTTATATTAAGAAATGCTGTACTTCCCATCTTTGCAACTCTGGGCTCTGTGGGTTTAGAGGTTCTGGTTCCTAGAAAGGGAACACTTCCACTAGGGAACACGCAAGAGTACCACTGAACTATGCTGGGGCCTGGGCATTTTAAGTTCCTCTGGCAAGAGATCAGCTGGCAAGAAAAGAACCACTGTACTGGCAAGAATAATGGACCTGGATCCTCAGGAGGAGGGCAGGAAGGAATATAACTGACATCTGTGATCCACATAGGTACTTCCTACTACTCCTAGGCCTGGTTTTGGTGACAAGAGGACAAGTACAGACATCCTGGCTGGAGAGGGACAGGGGAAACTAGGGACTTGGCTCTCTCAGAAGTGAGGATCTGTGTCATACCATTAAATGGGCCATTAATACCCCAGAGGACCTAACTGAGGGTGAAGGAAACCTAGATTGGGAAGTAGAGGATGGGGAAAATGGGTGTCGTCCAGGCTGAGATATCAGAGTCTTCTGTTTATTCAAGGAGAGGTCCATCAGGATTTTGGAGGAGCTACTCACCAAAATTCATGAAGAAGTGAATACAATTAGCACAGGGGTGGAGCTATAAGGTATTACACGGATCTGCCCTCAGGACTGAAGACCGTTTCCCTAGCTGTCAGCAGTGCTTCCAGAAGACAGCCCTGTATGGTCTGCCCTCTTCAGGAATCATGTTGGCTCAGGAAAGGCACCTCATCCAAGGTCACATCTCCTTTCCAGGCAAGCCCACATGTAATGTCTGATCAGCACAGAGGCATAAAACCAAGTCCTCAGCTTACAACAAAATGGCCTCTGAATGGCCATTCTAGCATTAGAGTTCTTTGTGAGGGCAGCTGAGTTCTTTCCTGAGACTTCTTTGTAGATCACCGTTTCCCTATGCCCAATTCTCCTTCCTTCTCTTCTTTTTCCGTTCTTTTCCCAGATGTTGGTCCCCAAAGTACTCCCTAATGAACTTCCTACATTCTAATATTCATTATAGAACTTACTCATGGAGAATTCAACCTCCAGAGTTTTCCAAAGTGGCTGACCTAATTTACACTCTCATCAGCAACAGACAAAAATTCTAATTGCACCATGTCCTCATCAAACATGATATTTTTAATTTTAGCCATTCTGATGGGTGTGCAGTGATATCTCATTGTGGTCTTAATTTGCATTTTCCTGATGACTAATGATGTTGAGCATATTTTCAAATGCACATTGGACTTTTGGATAAGCTCCTTTGCCCATTTTTATTGATTTGTTTGTCTTTTTCATATTAATTTGTAGGAATTCTTTAGTTGGCTATGAGCCCTTTGTCAGAGAAATGTATTGCAAAATATTTTTCCAGCCTATGGCTTGCCTTTTCATTCTTCTAATCACAGTATGCTTGTTTTTCTTTCTTCTTCTTATTTTGAAATTATTATAGATCTGTAGGACATTGCAAAGATAGTACGGAGGAGGTCACCCAGTTTCCCTCAATGGTTACATCTTACATAAGGATAATACAATATCAAATCCAGGAAATTGACATTGGTACAATGTGTATATAGTTCCATACCATTTTATCTCATGTGCATCATTGCAATCAAGACACCAGAGCTATTCCATCCCACAGAGATCTCCAGGCTGTTCCTTATAGGCACACTTACCCCCTCCCCCAGCCCGCCATGGTCTGTAACCCCTGGCAATCACTAATGTTTTCTCTTGCTATTATTTAGTGATTTCAATAATGTTACATAACTGGAATTATACAGTATAGGATCTTTTGAGACCAGCTTCTTATCTCTCAGCATAATGTCCTTAGGTCCATCTGTCCAAACCTTTTTGAGAGAAAATGCTTTTTAAAAAACTTTTTAATTAACTTATTTATTTTTATTTCAGATTGATGTGAGGGTACAAATATTTAGTTTACATTGTTTTCATTTGTAAGGTAAACTTGAAGTTGTAGTCAAGCCATTCACCCAGGGGACATTTGAACACCCTCACATTGTGCCCATTAGGTGAGATCCCACCAATCGCCCTCCCACTTCCCCCTTTCTCCCTTGCTCCTCTCCCCTCCCCCTTGCTAGACTATACTTGTGCCTTTCTTTCATGTGGGAGTGGAGTTGTTGGAATATGGAATTGGCCTGATCATAATTCAATGTTACCTTGAATTCCTGGGCTCAAGCAATCTTCCTTCCTCAGCCTCCTACGTAGCTAAGACTACAGGCATCCAGATAATTTTTATTTTTATTTTTTGTAAAGATGGGGGTCTCACTGTGTTCTCAGCCTGGTCTTAAACTCCTGGCCTCAATGGATCCTCCTGCCTCAGCCTCTCAAAGTGCTGGAATTATAGGCATGAGCTACCGTATCTGGCTGAATAACAATCTTCAATAGTACTGAAACTTTTATTTTTATTTTTCAAGGATGGTGAGAAAAACAAATGACTCATTTTGCTTTTAAGAATGATGAAACAGCTGAGAGAGCAAGATGGTGGCCGAGTAACAGCTTCCCTGCATCTGGGCACCGTGAGTCTGGGGAGATAAGACTCCAGACATTTCTGGCTGGTGGGATCTGCCTATAATCATCCCTTTGAGGATACAGGGAGTTAGCAAGAGACTTCTGGACCCCAAGAGGAGGACAAAAACAGTGGAAAACTGGCAAGTGGTCGCATGTGTTTGATTGGTCTAATCCCACCAGCAGCTGTAAGTACAGTAGCAGCGAGACTGCAAACTGGAAAGGCCTTACCTGTGAACTATTTTGGTGTTTTTGGACTTGGCACTCAGTTGAACTGCCTTGGGGAGAGCTTGAGCAGGAGTGTGGAGAACTTTGGGTGTTGTCTAGGGCCCCAGATTGAGCCGCTGAGCTGGACAGAGCTAATAGTGTTTGGCTGTGGGCCGCAGGGAGCCATTGTGAGAGAACTGCCCCAGCAAGCTCCACCCTCAGGATCACAAAGCTAGGATTGGGTGGGCGCTAGTAACCTAGTGACTGAGCAGCCTAAAGGCAGGGACTGAGTTGCCTTACAGCCTTAACCCTCAGGGGCAGAGTGAGACTGGTTTTGGCATACTGGGTAAGTGGATAGCCACTTCAGCAGTGATCCCAGCAACAAGCACTTTCCTGGGAAAGCTTCTGCTTACCAAGTTTGGAAGTTTAAAGTGCCTTTTAAGAGGGCTGAAGAGAGATTTAGGGTTTTCTCAAACCCTCTGGGGTTTGAGAAATCAGCGGAGGCCTCCAGTCATATCAGCATTATGATTAACATCTGGTACCCCAGAAGACCACCTGTTGCCCAGACAATATTCAACAAGATATATATACTGCTTTGTTTTTGTTTGTTTGTTTGTTTGCTTGTTTTTTATTTATTTTGATGTTGTTGTTGTTTTGTTTTTTAATTTCAACCTTTTCCATACAGATTTTTTCTTTTCTTTCTTTTTCTTTCTTTTCTTTCTCCATTTTTCTAGTTTAAATACAATTTCACATTGCTGCCTTTTTCATTTTTGCTAGTGTTTTTACCCCCTACTGTTTGTTTTTTCACCCAATTTTATCCCATAAAGTTTTCTGTTTGCTTGTTTTGGTTTGATTTATAGTATTTTTGTCTTTCCTCTCTACTTGGTGGAGGTGGGGTACTGTGTCTGATCAGGTTAGCAAAGAGCTGCTGACCTCAAGGGAACCA
>CAUYPK010023732.1:0-19062 GCA_963574355.1 Loris lydekkerianus
CTTACAATGGTATATGTGAAACTTAGTAAATGTGGAATGTAAACGTCTTAACACAATAACTGAATTGCCAGGAAGGCTATGTTAACCAGTGTGATATAAACGTGTCAACCGGTCTGTGAAACTAGTGTATGATGCCCCATGATCATACCAATGTACATAGCTATGATTTAATTAAAAAAAAAAAAAAAGAAAAAAAAAGAAAGGGGAAATGTTTGTCAAAAGATACAATGTTGCAGTTACATAGGATAAATCTAGAGATCTGATGTGTAGCATGATGAGGATAGCTAACAATACTGTACTGTCTATGATCAATTTGTTAAGATTTCAATGTGTTCTCACCGCAAAACAAAAAGGGGAGGCGGTAATTATGTGAAGATAGATACGCTAATTTGCTTGGCATTAGTAATCATTAACTATATGGTATATATATCTCAAAACATGTTGTATGCCTTAAATAAATACAATTCTTATTTTATGTAAAAAAAAAAAAAAAAGAAAGAAAAAAAGAAAAGAAATAGGAATGTGGAATTAGAAGAGCACTCTAAACTTGATTTTGCTTAATGAAGTAGCTAAAATTGTGTTTTATCATTTGTTCCATGCCATCGCTAGCCATCAGTATTAACCTTCTGTTTACAAGGCCACATGCTGGGTATGGAGATTATTCCACTGTCACCATCACACACACACACACACACACACACACACACACACACAAAGAAGTTAACAATTGAATGATATTGAACTGCTGAGTCACCAGCAGTTAATATTCCTCTCTTTTGTACTTTTAATATTGTTCTTCCACAATATTTGTTCTTCTTAAAAAGAATAAGACATTTCTGTTTCAGAGATTATCTTCACTTGATCTTTGAACCAAAGCATCTCATTATTATTTCTTTCTCCCCTTGGGCTGTTGTTTAATTTTTGAAAGATAAAAGCAAAATTAAAAACATAAGAAACATAATGTATAATATTGTAAAATGACTTTCACTTTTGATTATTCTTTTCTAGTCTTTGTGTAGATAACAAAAATAATCACAGCAGTGAATATTTTATGTTAACCCTTTGCCATACCCCATAAGAAACATTTTATATCAATTCTTATTTAATCTTCATAGTAAAACTATGAGAAAGAATTATGATTATTTCTGTAAAATGTAAACCAGATGATATTACTTCTTAAAGTTCTCTAGCAGCTTCTCATTTTTCCTAAGGTTTTTGCTATAAACTAAAAGGTCTTTATTGTCTGTCCTCCCAGACACCCCATTGCTTCCCTGACCCCATCTGTTACTCATCCTTCATCTCTCCGTGCTGCTGTCTGTACCTCTCCTCTCATCAGACATAGTCTCAGAGCCTTGCACTTAGTATTCCTGGAAGTCCCCTTCTTTGAAGGGATGTTTGCCTGACTTACTCCCTCCAGTCCTCCAAGTCAACATCCAAGGTCTTCTCAGTGACACCTCACCTAATCCTATTTAAAAATGTCACCCCTTAATAATTCATGTGCCATTCTGCGCTTTTTTTTTTTTTCTTTCTAACCTTTCTCCTGTTCTAACATATTCCTTCTTCAGTCCTCCTTATTAACTCCATCATTTAAAAGTGTGAAGGGGACTGTATCCTCTTTTGTTGACTTCTGCATTCCCAGACCCTAGATCACAGTCTGGCACATTATAGGCAAAAAATAAATACCTGCTGACTGTCAAATAATTTAAGACTTTGAATTGGTGGAACTATGATTAAATGGATCATTTTATTTTTGCACATTCAACTTTTTTTTTTTAGCCACAGTCTTACTCTGTCACCCTGGGAAGAGTGCTGTAGCAACATAGCTCACAGCAAGCACATTCAACATTTGAATATGTTTCAAGAATTTGTTATATAAAAAATAGAAGGTCATCTTTAGCTTTTACAAAAGTATTTGCTCTATATTTTATTGTTTGGCAAATTTGATCAAGACTCTTTGTTCAGAGTTGACTTGGAAGACTCCTAAATACTTTTCAGAAGCATTATCACATACATAATCCAGATGAGTTGTCTTCTCTGAATTTTTCTTCAATTTTAATTGAAACGTGTTCATAATTTTCTCATCTCTGAACCACCAAATTATACTGTAGTCTGTTGATCAAGATTGATTTGGAACTTGTGGAACACATTTAAACAAAAAGGAGTCTTGTTTGTTGTTTGTAATGTAATGACTAATGCACTGAAAACAGATTGCACATATATTAAACTTCTGTCCACATGTCTATGTTCAACAACCCAAACAGTAAATATGTGCTTTGATGACTACTTCTGCTAAAGAGATGCAAACAGCTATGGCTCCAATTTCTTTATAGTCTCACTCCTTGAAAAAAAAATATTTGACTTGAATATAAACACTGGAAAAAATTATAGCCTTTAAATACAAATTTTTGGAGACTTGTCTGGTGACATGCTTCTGGAACTGAAGCTAGAGGATAATCAGTAGCTAATAGGAGCAGAAAGTTATTTCTTAAAATGATCCTATAGGCAGCCTCCTTGTTAATGTCCAGTGTGATTTGGGCTGACTGATTTGATGGCTGCTTTCTTCCTACTGGAGATGCCAGTGCATGAAATAGCTTGCATGTGTAATTTAAGTCTTCATGATTCTCAGCAACTTAATGGTATACATAAACCTGAAATAAAATTACCACATTTCCCCAGATAGAACATACACATTCTCACTCTTTAAACATTTATCTTTTAAAAAGGATATTGTTGTTGATTGGGAAATGATAGCTGAATTCCTGTTTAATGGTTTGGGTTATCTAATGAAGTATTTCAAAATTATTTTGCTGTTCTCTGGAGTCCCATTGGCACCAGAATGTATAGGTTCTGGAGAAATAGGGCAGGCAAGGCATTTTAGCCTTATATTCCAGACTGTCCATCCTACCCTCACTGTAACTTTATACTCTCAGACTAGCATTTGAATGATTTATGTTTGAATCACAACATTATAAAACAACAACACTATACATACAAGAGCCCCTTTCATGTTCAACTTTTCACATACCGTGGGAATGGGTGGTCCTGATGCTTTCATTCTCTGACTTTGCTGACTGCCTTACTAATCCTCAAATTGTGTGTCTGTTGTTTTCTGAAGCATCCTCTTTCCTTCTATTAGATATCACTGTACCCAATCTCCAAATTTAGAATTAGAGATCCAGGGATTGAGTTTACCAAGAGAACTGCCCTTGGAAAGATAACAGAGAAGAGGAAAGTGAATGAGGATGAGAAAAAGAAGACCAGATTCTTTATAATGGGGGTCAAGTAAGAAATCTGGGTTCAGTCAGACATTAAATTTTCATTTTTTCAATCAGCATACGTTTATGAAAAATCTGGCCTATTGTTGTGAGTGGCTCCATAAAGGTCAAACCAGATAAAATCAACATCCCTGTCAGTGCATCATTTGCTCATGAATGATTCAGAGATAATGAAAGCAGACCTTTGAGGAGGGATAATTTTCACCTTATTGTAACAATAATTAATTTTTTAGTACTAAGAAGGTAACATTTAAAGCTGGCCTTGGTTTGGACTTTATATTGAAAATATAATTGGTACAATGGAAGTTTCCTTTTGGTTCTATTAAAGAATCTCCACCACATTCTCTGTCATTATCTCTGAACCCTTGAAAGATAGCACACATGGAGTTTTTGAACAAGTGGTTTTCTTTCCTAATTTGCTGAGCTGAACTGGAAGGAAACACTGAAATTCCTTTTAAATTTTCTTCCAGGAGTTGCCATCTAGTTCTAGCAAGTTAATTTTCTCTTTCTTAGCCTCTAAGCCAGTGGTTCTCAACCTGGGGGTCGCGACCCCTTTGGACTGTATTAAAGGTTCACAGCATTAGGAAGGTTGAGAACCACTGCTAAGCCCTGCCTAGTCCATTTTGGTTCTCAGTATGTATTTATAGATATGTACTGAGCTCCTACTGTGTTCCAGCCACTATTCCAGGCTAAGGGTATATGCCTGGCATGTCTCTGCCAGAATTTTACTTTCAGATTAAGAATTAATATTCAGCAGTATTCAGCAGAATGTACCCTTAGCTCACCTTTCCTGATAAAATATGCTCCTCCAAGTCTTTATCTTCAAAATTTGTCTAAGAGTAGAGAAATGGCAATGAAAGGGCAGGCTTTCATCCCTCATGCTATAATATCTTCATCTGTGAAAAAAGTGTGTATCACTTTCTTTGCTCCCAGGGCAAATGTTATCACTTTCTGGATTGGATATACAAAATTCTTGTTAAGTTGTTTCTCAATTTGGGCAAAGAATGTGAGTGTGTGGCTAAGTGGCAGTGAGGAACAAGACTATAATTTGAAGAGTTATTTACATGATGTGATCAACCTATGCCTGGTACTCTTAGTTTAGTTTCCTTTGGAAGAGGATCCTAAGACAAGGACTTCAGTGTGAGTAGTTTATTTGGCTGGTGCAGAAAACATGAATAGCGAATGGGGAAAGGAGGTATTCATGGTCAGGAGGATCATGAAGGTAGCGTTTGCTATCAGCAACTTGGCCTTGACACCTCTGGAAATTCTGGGAAATGATACGAAACACACATCTTGCCCATAGGGTGAACAAGCTGGCTGTTGGTTTTCTGTGTGGAGGCAATTCAGCCTTCCACAGCTCCAAAAACTCTTTTTTTTTTTTTTTTCTTTTAATCAGACAGCATCTCATTAGAGTGCTGTGGAGTCACATCTCAGAGCATCTCAGTAGAGTGCTGTGGCGTCACGGCTCATAGCAACCTCAAACTCTTTTGCCTCAGCCTCCCAAGTAGCTGGGACTACAGGCGCCCACCACAACACTTGACTTGTTTTGTTGTTGTTGTTGTTGTTGTAGTTAGCATTGTTGTTTAACTGGCCCAGGCTGGGTTCAAACTCTCCAGCCCCAGTGTATGTGGCCAGCACCCTACCCACTGAACTAAGGGCGATAAGCCAGAAACGCTTAAATTAAGAGATGCAGATACTATATTGCTTATTAATGTTCATGCAGGAGCAAACTGAAGTAGCAGTAAAAAAAAAAAAAAGACCTGAGGGATACAGTTAGGAAACTAGCAGCATCTATTAGAAGGTGAAGGTCTGTGATTTTCATTTTTATGATTTCCAGTTATTTAGCACATGTAGAACACCTACTAGATATTTCTTGGCCCATTTTTGTATCTCTGTTTACTTTCTTTTTATTCTTTCAGGTTGTTAAATCAAATTTCTACATCACAAGATAACTTTTGATATGATTAATCTTCATAGCTGAAGACTTATCAATGACAGGATTATTTCAATGCTAGTCTTAACAAGTAATCCTTTAAGGTGCTATGTGTTTAATCAAAACCCATATCAAACTCTTATAGCCCTGCTATTTGTGATTGGATAGTTTTAATATGTTTTTAATGCTTAGAGTAGACATATGTTAACTAGCCCACAGAACTATGAAATACTAAAGCTAAAATAACTGTACAGATTATGTCATCAGGCTTTTTGTCATCTCACAGCTGTTTATCATGTGCAGAAACTAAATTTCAATGAGAATCACATGCTCAAAGTTGTGCAAATAATTAGTCTTTCCTTTCCATAATCCTACAAAAAAAACTGGAAAGAGCTGTGGATTAAAAGTAAACGCCTGGATCCAGAACCAATGTGAAAGTCTCTGTACCTTGTTAGCTGGGTCTTGGAAGTTAATCCATTTGTTCCTGCATTTTTTTTTTCTTTTTTTATTCTTGAGGCAAAATTACCACAGTATGAAAGTTGCCTTCTCTTGATGCCTCTCACATAATATTTAGGTAGTGTATTATTTATGTGTGTGTGGTGTGTGTATATATGTATATACACATACATACAGATATGTATATGTACAGTAGAACCTCAATAAGTTGCCCACCCCAGGGACGTTAACAAACTGGTCAACAAAGAAGTGGTAATATAAAGAGCTTAAAGAGCTAGGCCTACTGTACTGATATGTACATGTGGTACAAGCCTGGTCTGGGAAAATTAGGTCAACTTAAGGAAGGGGTCAGTGTAGGGAAGTGGTCAATTACGGAGGTTCTCCTGCATATATATTTAACTATAGGCTTGACTTTAGCCATCTGCATTGGTTCTAAACTAGTCTGCTGGTCTCCTTTTACATGCAGTATTCTGCTTCAGCCCTTGAGTTCTTAGTAATTTTACTCTCAGAAAACTTCTTGGACTGGCTAATATTATAAAGACATTATAAAAAAAAAGGATTGAATAATAATGTGTTAGGAAATGGGAATATTTTAAAATGCCTCATCATGCCTGATTCCTACTTGATATTTAAAATTTAAAATAAAGCAATAAGGATTGAATGGCCAGACATTCAGGTACTTTCTTTTGATTTTACTCATTGTTCCATACTTCTTAAACTTGAGGTTCTATCGCATGTGAAATTTTTCTTGGAAATTATTGTGGGTGTTATCAGATTTATTAATTTAAAAAGGTTCTATAAGATGACAATTTTAACTAACTTTTAAGACAATTTTTTTTTTCAGTAGAGGTGATTTTTTTTTTTTTTTGAGACAGAGCCTCAAGCTGTCACCCTAGGTAGAGTGCCGTGGCATTACAGCTCACAGCAACCTCCAACTCCTGGGCTCAAGCGACTCTCTTGCCTCCACCTCCCAAGTAGCTGGGACTACAGGCACCTGCCACAATGCCCGTTTATTTTTGGGTTGTAGCCGTCATTGTTTGGTAAACCTGGGCTAGATTCAAATCCACCAGCTCAGGTGTATGTGGCTGGTGCCTTAGGTACTTGAGCCACAGGCGCTGAGCCAGTAGAGGTGATTCTTTTTTTTTTTTTTTTTTTTTTCAAAACTGTATTAAGTATCACCAAATAAAGTAAATAGCTCTTAAGTTAGAGTGCAAAATGAAAACACCTTATTGTTTCAAAGGTGAAAAAACAAGAAACATCACAAACACATCTACATTTTAAATAGTTGTGTGGTGGGTAAATACCATTTAGAAACATTTTCAACAGAAAAATGATTTATAAATCAGTTTGAAGATTTACAGAAGATCAAAAAATCAGTTTTTAGTACTAACTTTAAGTATAAACAACTAAAAAGGAAAAAACTGTCCTCTGTCCTGTTTTTGCTTCAACATCTATGTCTTCTGCTCCCTGCCTTTTGGAGAAAACATTGTGTTGTAAGGCTGCCGTCTTTTTGGACGAGGACAAGGATCAAGATTTTCTTTCATATAATCTCTCTCCATACAAGTCTAAGTGGAAGGAAAACCAACTTCCGAAAAATTCTCTGGTGTGTTGGGTGGAATGTAGCGGAATCGGTGTCTTGAACAGGCTGCCAACTTCTTTTCTCTTTCTTCTGCTGGCATGTCTGCATAATAAATTTCATATTCCTTACATGTGTGGCCAAGAAATTTTCTTCCCTCTTCTTTTCTCCAAGCCACTTCAATATGAGGAAAATTTTGTAAGCTAATCTCTCTTTCATCATCTTTAAAATGTGGCTCCACAAATGCTTTCTGCTTGATTTTATCTTGTTTATTACCATGAGTATATGATTTCTTGGTGGCAGCAGCTAATTCTTCCTCTTCATCTACTACCTGGGGGAAATTATCTGCCAAACAGGATTCATATTCTTTATGAGTTGTCCAATCAAACATATCTTCCAAGCTATCATTCATTTTTCTTTCTTCATTTGGACTTTTTTCTCCCTTCTGCTGTTGCTTCTTCATTTTTAAAAGCACAGTTTCACTAACCAATGTACAGTCCATATCCACTGTCTCTCCTCCTAATCTTGGCTGACTGCTATCCTTTGTATCTATTATAGTAATATCTATTTTATATTGAAAAAGGTCTGCTCCTGGATCTATACTCCACTGGATATTTTCAAAGGATACATCTTGGTTGTTTTGCAGAGGCTGTGCTTTAGCAATTCTACATGGATTTAACTGAAGAACTGATGCAAGTTCACATCCTGCATAGACTGACCTGACTTTTATTTTTATTGGCTCGTGAGAACCAGTACCCTTCATGTCATCAAAAAGACTCTCTGCCTCCAAACTTCTATGTGGATGTACAGGGATTTTGAAGACAGGATTTTCTTTTTTTATTTGTAATGGTGGTTTATTGTCTGGAGAGAATTTACCAAAGGGCTGGAGTACTCCTGCAAATGGGGTTCCTCTGGGGAATCTTTGAACAACATGCAGGTCCCACTCAAGGTCTTACGGCTTGAGGAAGAACCCTTGGAAATGGGCTTCAAAGTCTCATAAATAGTCACTTGCCTAAGTCTGTTTTTAGAAGTCTCACTTCCGATGGCGCCTGTGGCTCAAAGGAGTAGGGCGCCAGCCCCACATGCTGGAGGAGGGGGGTTAAAACCCAGCCCCAGGCTAAAAAAAAAAAAAAAAAAAAAAAAAGTCTCACTTCCTTGGCTTTTCTCTTGATGCTAAATAGCTGAAAATCCATCAGACCAATCCAGAGGTTTATGCTTTACATAGTCCCCATTCATGGGAAATTGATCATCCATTGGAAAAGGAAAAGCATTTTCTTTATCAAAAGATGCTTGGGGGCAGCGCCTGTGGCTCAGCGGGTAGGACACCGGACCCATATGCCAAGGGTGGTGGGTTCAAACCCGGCCCCAGCCAAACTGCAACAACAACAAAAAATAGCCGGGCATTGTGGCGGGCGCCTGTAGTCCCAGCTATTCAGGAGGCTGAGGCAAGAGAATCGCTTAAGCCCAGGAGCTGGAGGTTGCTGTGAGCTGTGTGACGCCATGACACTCTACCAAGAGTTATAAAGTGAGACTCTGTCTCTACAGAAAAAAAAAAAAAATGCTTGGGGGCAGCTTGTTTCATGTTCATTTTCTTCCTCAATTTTCTTCCTTTTGGATGTTCTGCCTTCTACTGATTTCTGGACCTCTAAATGTTTACCAGTTATAGCATCTTTAATGTGATCAGTACCACCCTGTCCACCTGTTGGTACGCTTATATTTTTATTTATAATTATTTGTTTATTAGAAGATGACTGGCTAATGATCTTGTTCACATCAGACCCAAGACTATGATGTGTGAAAAGGGTACTATCATCAGATTTCGATCTAGTTTTCTCTGATCTAGAAATAGAAGTGTTGTTGAAAGGGGCTGTTTTCAGACTTTTTTCTTCCCAGTCTCTAAAAGAGAAGGGGATAAACTTATATTCAAACCTAAACTACTTTTCATATTACAGGTAGCTCCAAATACAGGAGATGACACCCAAGTAGTCAATTCTTGAGGAGGAGACTGTGAAGTAGAATCTGAAAATCTTAAATTATCTTCAATATTTCTTGTAGATACCTCAAAAGGCTGTTTCTTGTGATCTTCATCCAAACAGTGGTAAAAGTCATCACCAAGAGGGCTCATGGGACTTTGAGATTCAGATTCTTCTTGAACACTGAGTCCAAGTGTTTCAGCAACAACTGCAGCTAAATTGAAAGATGACTTATCAGTGGGATAACTGCTTGTCCCATGTGTTTTAGCCATTAGAGGTTGACTTTGATCACAAGTGTCAGCTACTAGAATTTCATTTTCATTAGCATTATGTTGTGGATGAGTCGATGCCTTCGAAACTTTTCTCAGTTCATTTGGACACACAGAGAGCTCCGATTTAGTATGTGTTTGTTCTATGTATCGGACATGGAGGCTCACCTTTCTTCATAGCCGGTTACTGCCAGAAAATGAGAAGGCTGTTATTGGTGAATCTGGAATAACATTTTCTTCATATTCAAGCTCAGTTGCGTGATGCTGTTGATCATTCTCAATTTTTTGCTGTAATTGCTCAGAAAGCTTTTTATTTTCTTCCTGTAGAGTATTCTTTTCATTTATCAGCTCTGTAATAAGTTTAAGATTCTGCAGCCGGATGTTTTCAAACTCTTGCTGTTTTTTCTGCATATGTTCTTCAGTTACTGCACAGGTATCACATAATCCTGCTCTTAAGTGATCTTCTAAAACTTTAATGATTTCTTGAAGAACTTTCTGTTGCTCTCTCAGCTGTTGATTTTTGGTGAAGAATTCTTCTAGTCTTTGTGCGTCTCTGTACTTCTTTATCATGATACTCTTTTAGCTTTGTCCAGAGTTCCTTAAAGTCATTAGATACATCTGTAGAACTAGGGCTTCCACAACTGCCTCCAGAGATGTTCATCTTGCTGAAAAATACACTCTACCCTTCTATTTGCTCAGTATGTTCTGTTACATTATATAGGTATGAAGTTGTCTTTGGATGGTTGAAATACCCTTCAATTTATTTAGAAAATCTCTGCTCTTGGTCAAAAGCAGAAGATGTTTCACTGCTCACTTTCTCTGATGCCATAAATTTAACATTAAATTAGTGGACGCCACCTCTCTGGACCACACTAGAATTTGCTAGACTCTACTGCTATGTGCAAGAGTTCTGCTGCATCTAAGCAATATATTGTGTGCCCAGTAGAGGTGATTCTTAACTTAACTTAACTTAAAAGGTATCCTCTCAAATAAATACAATGATCTAAAAACCAAAAGATGACCAAAAGGAATTTTAACTACGTGGAAATTTGGCAATTCACTCCCAGATTATTTTTATTCAGAATCAAAGAGAAAATCAACAGGAACATTGAAAACTCCAGGAAACAATGGAAGGAGACACAATATACTCAAACCTATGAGACCTAGTTTAGGAAAAGAGACAAAAATTATATCTAGAGAAAAAAATAACCAAAGAAAGCAAGAAGAGAAAAATAGAGATAAAAGATGTTACTGGAGAAAAGAAAAACCAACATTAAAAAAAAAAATCTATAAAAGATTAATACAAATCTAGTTCTTTGAAAATGGTGATAAAACTATTATTAGTTTTATCCCTTAGAGTATCCCTTAAACTATTATCCCTTAGAGTATAGTAAGAAAAATGACAGAGAACAATAATATTAAAAGTGATCAAAGGGTAGCACATATGTATTTGTTGAATGATGAATTTATAGAGGAGGAACTATTTAGTAGGCATTGTACTAAGCACTTTATTTTATTATCTTTGCAACAACTCTTTGAGGTGGCCTTTACCTTTGTCTTTATTTTATATGTGAAGAGTCAAGTAATATGTCCAGAATTGCACAGCTGGGAATCAAACCCAGGCATTTTTATCTCCAGCATGTTCCTTTCTAACCATCAGTTGGAGATGGTGGTTCATATTCTTTTTGATGTAGTTCTAATAGGAAGCCTCAGTGTGGGTTCTATAAATTTCCTTTCTAAGAATTCTAGTGTGGAGTTTAAAGCACTTTTTAGTTAAAAAAAATTCCAGGAAAACTCCTACTGCATGGCATTAAATTTTCAAAAGATTGTTGTTGCAAATGCACAGAAGTATCTTGTGGATCATCACGTACCACAAATATGAGAAATCTAGTATCTAGTCGGAGAAAAGGACTGGTGAACTTGAGCTCTTCCACCCCTGAGTTCTGTAGTTCCTCTAGTTAATAGGAGAAACTTTGTAAAAGGGTATGCCTTTTCTCACCTGTAAGATCTGGCTGTGAATCTCAAGGGACTGGTGGGAATATCAGTAACATAAATTCTTTAGAATTGCACTTCAACCTCCCTCTACTGAACAATTTTTTTTTCTAGGCTAAAATAACAGACTAGAATTTAGTGAAAAAAGAAAATTCCATGACTATGGATGAGAGTTTAAACTAGAATGACTTTCCCTACAATTTCATTATTTTTCTCTTCATATACCATTGATTACCTTGAACATGCAGTTTCCCAATCTATTCAACTATTGCTTTTTTTTCTCACTAATGAAAACCATGAATATAATACCTGAATCTAATTTAACAATTTGAATTTCCATTTAAACCACAAATAAAACTGATAAACTCTCATTACAACAATCCTTTCAGAGGAAGGCATCATGCTGTAAATTATGCAGGCACAGATTCCTAATATTTAAATAAAAATATCTATCCTGGTTTGATAGAAGAAGGAATGTTACAGAGGTAAAAGTAATTAACTGTGGCTGGTACTTAGTATTTGTTTGTTGGTCAAGTGCTAGTGACCATCTGGCCTCAATGAAGAGAAAGATTCAGAGGAGTAATATGGAGGGTGGTAAAACGTAAAGCAAAATAGGAAGATATATTTGTTACTCACTAAAAGGGTAAGAAATACCATGGGAGTTCAGTCAAGTTCAGTTTGATTAAGCAGTTACTGAGTTAGTAAAGAATATATAAGAACCCTTTTAGGAAGAGACCCTCACTGTAATATATTAGTACTTATGTCATATCTTTGGGTTTATTTTCTTATGTACTTGGCAAGAACTAGGACATAGTAGGTTCTCAAATATTTGCTTGAAGGAAAAGATTATATACATTAACATGATATATTAAAGCAAAGCATACATTTTAGAGCTGAGGCAGAAAGGATTTTCTCCGTATCTGATTAGAACTAAAATATCTCATAAAATTAGTTGGGTTTTTCTCAGTACTCTGAGTGGCTCTGTAGAAAGGCACAGATGTAATTCTGGTTTAGAAAGCATTTGCAACTGTAATGAAGCCAATGATCTTGAAAAATGAAAGGAGATTCACTTCTAAAGAATTACAGTGAAGGGAGGGGGGAGGAAGGTGGAAGGAGGGGAATTGGTGAGAATACACTTGTGGTTCATTTTACAATGTTATATGTGAAACTTAGTAAATGTGGAATGTAAATGTCTTAACACAATAACTCTAAAATTGCCAGGAAGGCTATGTTAACCAGTATGATATAAATGTGTCAACCGGTCTGTGAAACTAGTGTATGATGCCCCATGATCATATCAATGTACACGGCTATGACTTAATAAAAAAAATAAATTAAAAAAAAAAAGAATTACAGTGGACTTTGTTAGCTTATTAAATTATGTAAATCTGATGTAGTTTAAGTCTGGTGGCAAAGACTTCTTTTTATGATTGTCTAAGAAACACGTCATTTAGACCACCTTGACATAGAAGGTTATAGAAATATTTCTTTCAGGATTGGGGAAATTTTAAGCCTGTGGGGTTTTTTTGTTTGTTTGTTTGTTTTCCAGTTTTTTGACCGGGGCTGGGTTTGAACCCACCACTTCCAGTATATGGGGCTGGCACCCGACTCCTTGAGCCACAGACGTCACCCAAGCCTATGTTTTTTTTTAGTGGAATGTAGACTTTATTAAGGGCCGGTAAATGCTCTTCTTAATTTTACAGAAACATTCAAAGTTCCAGTCACCTGGGCATTAGTCCTTAGAGAGTCATGTCAGTCATAACCTTAAAGTTGTCTCACAGAAAAAGAATAGGACGAGTGTGGACAAAAGGTTTGCAGTCCTGAATGTCACATTGCAAATGATTATTAATTCAAAATATTTTTAGCTCAGTTCTCCATAATCAGAGCTCATCAGACTATTGACTATATTCAAGAGGTAAGTAATTAAAAAAAAGAAGTCAGCATCATGAGAGAAATTTACCTAATCACAGTGATTATTCTGGCCCATGTTGCTAGCTTGTGTGACTTCTTGGGATGTAACTTTTGGATTCCACAGTCATGTAATTGTTGATTTGCTAGCATTTTTAAATTAAATGTATTTTATAACAAACGTAAATGTAGATACAATCAATTTCAAGTGATAGCTTTGGAATATTTTGTCCTTGGAAACTCTTTGCCAAAAAAAGTGATTAATATTTGATATAATTTGATCTTAAGAATTAATATTTCAATAAATTATTACAGTTTTAAACAAGAAATCATTGTTTCTATGCATTTACAATTAAAACATGATGGAAAGAAGGGTTGGAATAAAGCATTAGTCAACAAAATTTCCACCTGTAGTAAACTATGCATAAAGTTGTTTTATGTATTTGATATCTGCATAGTTTGCTTACAATGATTCTAATCTATTCAGAAGGCTCAATGGATGAGGCTTAAAAATAACTGTCAAGGTGATGTGGAGAGAATGATGCTGAGGAATTGTGCTTTGTAGATCCTTCATACAAAATCCAAGAATCCTTGCTCTGACCTATCTGCCTATTTATATAGTTGCTTAATTAAGAGCTATGCCAGGACCATCACAAGCCAGCTCTGAAGGCCAATTAAGGTTTGGGGAAAAGAAGATCCTCTTATCAGTTGATGTCCAGTTAGCTTGGAGTCTATTTGATCTACACTGGGTGAAAGTCTAGGCTCGTTGATTATTTTTTTCTTTCATTTATTATTTAAGTGTTCTTATTTAATATTAGGAAAGTAATGTATGCTCACCATCACTAGTGAAAAATGAAGCAATAATGCCTGAGGAGAGAGGTTTTTTCCTCCAGTTCCACCCCTTCCCTACTCTAATCAGTGTTAATGGTATCAGGTATGCATGTCCTTCCACCACTTTCTGCTTTTTTATGCAACTTTATGCAAAAGTATATGTCAAAAAGTATATGTTTTATGGATGTGTGTTTTTGTAAAAATGTGTTGCATCAACTATATTACTCTAAAATTTAATTTTCTTATTTAACAGTAGGAATAGACTTTTTAAAGACAATTGATAGTTTGTTTCTGTATTAGAAACACCTGGAGATGACTTGATAAATAGATTACTTGCACACTATCATTGGAGATTTTGACTCAGGAGGCCTGGGCAGGGGGCAGAGAATAAGTATTTTTAACAAGTTCCTGGGTGACACTGAGGCTGCTTGTCCAAGTTGGTCTAAGCTAGTTTTCTTTTTGCTAGCTATCCACAATTACATAGAGTAGATGTGCTGTGAAGTTCCATCCACTTCCCCTGTTGATGGCCCTTCATTTTTCTTTGATTTTGTTCTATGAAATGCTATTGCATAAACATCTTGTTCATAGAACACAAGATTCCCTAATGTAAGTCAAGGTTGGTAAGCTTTTACAATTTGAATAACCAATGCCTGATCACTATCAAAAGTGGTTGTTGCAATTCGTGAGTTATTGCATATCAGGATTATATATCCCTGTTTCCTTATTAGTAACTGCATTTGCAATGTATTAGCATTTCTATATCAGATGAATGAAAAAATTATATCTTGGGTGGTTCCTGTGGCTCAGTGAGTAAGATGCCAGCCCTATATACTGAGGGTGGTGGGTTCAAACCCAGCCCGGGCCAAACTACAACAAAAAAATAGCTGGACATTGTTGTGGGTGCCTGTAGTCCCAGCTACTCAGGAGGCTGAGGCAAGAGACTCGCCTAAGCTCAAGAGCTGGAGATTGCTGTGAGTTGTGACACCACAGCACCCTACCGAGGGTGACAAAATGAGACTCTGTCTCAAAAAAAAAAAAAAAAAAAAAAAAAAAAAATCATTATTTTAATGTGCATTTACCTAAACCATAGAGAAGTTAAGAGAACTCTTGCATGTTTATGGGCCATTTGGATTTCCTCTTCAGTCTGCCTCTGTCCATTTTCCCTTCAGTTACTCTTCTTAATTATTTCTAAAGAATATTTTATATAGGGAGTATACATACTTTAACTGATATAAACATTGAAAATATTTTTCCATTCTCTCATTTCTCTTTTAACATTGTTCATGGTTTTACCATAAAAGATGCTTAATTTTTACATAATAAAATGTGTTTATACTTTCCACTTGCTTAGAAAGATTTTCTCCAAACAAGATTATGTAAATATTCTTCAAAAGTTTCTTAAAATACTTTAGTTGTTTAAATACTTTAAATCTTCAGTCCATCTAGTATTAATTTAAAAATATCATGTGAAATTAGGGTACAAGTGGCAGACCTCTCCCCCTTTAGGGAATGGAGGCATTTTTGCCCTTGCTGTAGTTCCTCAGATGTTCCAGGTCAGTGGGAACACTTCCAGCAAGTGGGAAAATGTGTCCTTTTTGAAATAAAGTTGGGCATGTGCTTGCTGATTTCCTTCACTGAACAAAGATGCCTAAGTGTCCTTGGAGACTCCAAATACAATAAACCCTCTCCCCTTGGATTGGCCCCTTACATCAAACACAACAGTTCTGGCAGATTCTTGGTCTCTAAAAACAGCTTAGAAGTATCCTATGCCTTCAGTGTTTTACATCTGAATATAGTATTCTTAGGGTATGTAAAATCAATCAGGAATCTGTGTTCAAGCTGCTCTCTTTCCACTACATAAGCATTATAAAGTTAATATATGTTTGTTTGCATTGGGCAAAAATTAATAAAAAGGAAATAGCAAAAAAAAAAAAAAAAAAAAAGGCAGGAAAAATTACCCATATTTTAACCACCCAGAAGCAGATATTCTTTTGGTTTGCATATTTCCAGGTTCTAGAAATAAATTAATTAATTAACATAAATAAATACATTTAAAAAATACTTTTGATGTTGTTTTAAATTTTTCCCGCTCTTTTTTGAACTTTTAGCTTGCTGCCAATTCTTTATTGTCATATATACATTGAAAGAAACATCATTCTGATTACATTTTTTGTGAAGACATTATTATTTCTTTAGTATGAGTTCTTAGAGGGGTGGTTGTCTGATCAAGGTTGATACTCTTCTACAAAGTGTTTTCAAATTGCCCTCCAGGTAAGTTCTAAAGCTTTTATCTTTATGAGTCATATATGAGCATGTCCATCAACTCATAACTCTGTTGAAAAATTTTGTATGACTAAGTAAAAACACTATTTCTCTCTAGAAATCACTTTTTTCCCCCCTGTGGTAGATATTTTGTTTTTATTATTTGACTGCTCAGGACCAACTTTCTTTTTCTAATGGGTAAAAAAACATTGTGATTTTCCAATCTCAGGGGGCTGTTTCCTGTGGGGGTGAACTACCTCCTCCTGCTCTAGAGCCAATCATGTGACCCCTTTGAACACATCAGCAGGTATCATATTCATCTTCTATGACTGAGCATTTATACAAGTCAAGTTTTGTATCAATTTTGAGATTTTACTAGAATGAGAGAAAAGAAATGCTCTCTCTCTCTGTGCCTGCTCCCCCATCCCAGGATTTTTGAAAACAACAGAAATATTTACATAGAACATTAAGAAAGTAAAGGGAAACCAGGGAGACAAAGAGAAGGACAGACAGGGTGCCACGATAGCCTGGTTAGCCTGAAACAATAACCATTGCTGGGGTTTTTACCAACACGAACCAACCACTTCCATTGGTTAGTATATACCTTCCTTTTAATCTTTTTTAAAACCACAAATTCAGCTGTTGGTTCTTTTTTTTATAATCATTAGTCAGTCATCTGGAACATAACTTTAAGCTTTCTGATCCTATATCAGACTTCATCCGACATAATGATTTTCCTGTTTCACTCTGATGTTGGAAAACATCAGTCATGTTTTTTTGTTCTCATTCTACTCAAGGCCTAAACTTACTTGGGAATTGTGTAAAATGCAAGTACATAAAACAGGAATACTTATGGCTTCTAAGAAGGATTTTCCAAGTGATCCAAAAAAGAGGAAACTTCAGGAATATGAATTATGTGCCCATCAATGTGATATGTAAATGATGTGCCTCTCATTCCTTGACAAGGAGTTAGTGACAAGGCTCAGTACATTCTTTGGCCCTCAAACACAGTTAATCACTGGGTATAGGAAAAAAGAGCCTGTTCAATTTGAAAAACAGTAGTTATCTTAGAATACATAGAGTTTATGGGAAGAGTAGACAGAGCAAATCAATAATGTGAATGTTATGAATTTATAAGGAAGTTCTACAAACAGTGGAAACAATTATTCTTTTTTGGCTGATGGAAGTTGCAGTTCCATCTCCTTTATTCATTAGATAAGAAGAGCGGAGAAAAAGTACAGACACACCTTTCTTAAGGAAAATTCTCATCACTCAGCTTGTGAGCAGTGTGAGGAATAGAAATTCAAGAAAGACCATCATTTTATGACACTGAGGAAAGGCTAAATGGGAAAATGCATTTTATAATGTAAAGTGAAAAATAATCAACAAGGAATTGCATGGTTTGCAGTAGAACAAATGAGAAAGGTAGAAGGAGAGAAACCATTTTCTTCTGTGAGACATGCAAGGGGAAGCTTGGACTTCATCCTGAAGTTGCTTCAAGAAGTACCACACTCAAAAAAATTATAAACTAAGCTGGGCACAGTGGCTTACACCTATAATCCTAGCACTCTGGGAGGACAAGGCAGGAGGATTTCTTGAGCTCAAAAGTTCGAGACCAGTCTGAGCAAGAGTGCCAGACCATCTCTACTAAAAATAGAAAAACTAGGTGGGCATTGTGGTGGCACCTATAGTCCCAGCTACTTGGGAGACCAAGGGAAGGGGATCACATGAGCCCAGGAGTTTGAGGTTGCTGTGATCTGTGATGCCACAGCACTCTACCTCAGGTGAAAGAGTGAGGTTCTGCTTCAAAAAAATAAAATAAAATAAAAATAAGAAAAAAAATAAACAAAAACCACTTCAATTATTTTATGTAACCTAAAATAGATAATAAAATCATCACGCGAGTTTATGTTTATGTTTTTGTCTTTTAAAACTGTAAGATAATTACCAGGAATCCACCAGCCCCTTTCCCACGGTATGCAGGTGGCAGAAAAATTGGATCAGAAATTAAAGGGAAGGTAATTATTTGTTAGTCATCACAAATAATGTGGAACCAAACAAACACTTATTTGTCATTTTCTTAGCATTTATCATTACAAAATATTTTACTACTTTTACTATTTTACTACTTTTACTACTTTGTACTAAAATAAAATATATTTTACTACCTTCTTGTAAGGTATTACAAGAAGGTTTGCATAAGAGTAGGTAGTTTGCTTCCTTAGTAGTACAGGTAAGAAAAACTTCTATTTTTCAAACCTTCCTTACCTTTGGCAATTAAATTAGCAGTCTAAAGGTGACAAGAGATTTGGGTTTTCTGGTCACCTCATTAATCACATTAATGATGTCAGACACCAAAGGGAAGGTAGAGAAATCACTTGCCTTATCATTTGATGTCGTTTTTTAGGGGCCCCAATCAAGGAGTTTGTTTTTTTTTTATTAAATAATAGCTGTGTACATTGATATGATCATGGGGCATCATACACTAGCTTCATAAACCGTTTGACACATTTTCATCACACTGGTTGACATAGCCTTCCTGGCGATTTTTAGTTATTGTGCTAAGACATTTACATTCTACATTTAC